>JBAMYA010052018.1:0-31866 GCA_037176975.1 Arrhamphus sclerolepis | reverse complement strand
CCTGCCCTTTATACGTGCGCGTTCACGGGTCTTGATAAGATAACCCAGGGTTGAGTTACCGACTTGATAGACAGCGTCGTGATACCGATTATCCTAACTGGGTTTGTTAGGGTAAGTTGAACTGGATAGGTCTGAGGAACCCAGGGAAACTTAATCCTGCTTCGTGATACAGGCCTCAGTTCTACCACATCCCAAAGATGTAGTGGATTGAGATCTGGTGACTGTGGAGGTCATTGGTTAGTAGCTGGTGATGTGTCATGGTCATGTGATTGACTGATTAGATATTTCTCTTAACACGCAATTGAAGCGGTGTAACTAATAACGTGGCCGGTGAGTTTATTCGAGTTGAAAAGGCTGCAGTGGTGATGACTTATGCTAATTAATGCTCTTTTATTCTATTTTTCAGAGTACATCAGCTATTCTTATGGAAAATATGGACCTTTACATGTTAAATCCATGCAGCAACAAAATCTGGTATCTATACACTGCTGCACACTACTAATAGTGTAATGTAGCTGGATGTTATTATGCAACTTTCAGGAGCTTCTGTTTTAATAACCCTTCCATATTTATCCCTCTCCAGGTTTGTCATCGAGCTCTGTGAACCAATTCAAGTCAAACAGCTGGACATTGCTAATTTTGAGCTCTTTTCCTCTACACCGAAAGACTTTTTAGTTTCCATTAGTGACAGGTATGCTTTCTTTGTTCCCAACACGATCAGAGTTTATAATCAAGATTAAATATCCTTTAAATGGACATTTCCTCCCATCATATACAATACACAAACACAAAACCCTTGTTTACTTTTAGTCAGGTTCTGCACACTCTGGTTTGCAATTAGTTTGTCATTTTGCACTTGATTTACTATTTGTAGTGGACAAAAATATGTAATACTTTGGATTGATGTATAAATAGCAAACAAAGATGAGGTGCTTCAGATCTTTATTGCGAGAAGGAATCCCTCTAAATCAGAAATTTGGAGAGATCTAGTCTTTCAATATGAAAATCAGTTGTTACATTGTTTACAATCATGAGATTTTTCAGTGTGAGTTGTGGCTTCATTCAAGCTCTCCAACATCAGTTTAAATCCTGTCCAGTCCAAAAGATCAGTTAATCATCATCCCCCTTTTGTCTTCTCTTCTTTACGTTTAGCAAAGTGAGAACTACCGTTAGATTTGTTTATGCTCTGGATTTATTTCTAGTGTCATTTTGGCTCACAACTGAGAAAATAAGTTCCACCCTATGGCATGGAACCACAGACTTCCATCATAATGAATTTAATGTCATTTTCACCCACCCTGTGAGATCATGCCACATACTTGAAGTAATAAATGGCTCTCACAGACACACATCTTTTATTTTTTTCTCGCTCTGTTTTCAGATATCCAACCAACAAGTGGGTAAAGCTGGGTACTTTCCATGCACGTGATGAGCGGATAGTGCAGAGTTTCCCACTGGACGAACAGCTTTATGCTAAATATGTGAAGGTGCACTTTTCTTTCTTGCTGCTAAAGTAGTTGAAATCACAGTAGCATTAGAAGCTGAACTGTGAATCCATTCATTCATTCATTCATTCATTCATTCTCAGTTGAGTAATAGAGTTCAGAAAAACAGTTTAATACACACTGAGACATTGATACACATACCCTAAAGCAGTTTTGGCCCGAGGTTGATTTATGGCTTTATGGTAAATTAGGTATCTCTCCCAAAATGAATGAAGAATCATGACAGTTTTTGTTTTCTTGGGACCAATGAACAAATGATGAGGCTAAGATTTAAGATAAGGTTGGATTTGGTGCATCGTAGATATGACGGTGAGGAGACGTCACTCATAGAGGTTCCCTCCAGCATTTGTATGAATTTAGGTCATTAAATATTATATTTTTTTAACCTCTGAAAGCCAGCCTGATACAGCAACAGATTTGATCTGGATAAAGTAAACAAGCAGGTTTGGAAATAATTTGGTTTCTTTTGGGAGGCTGATATTTTATGCAGAGTTTGCTAAGTTTACACTTGCTACTAAAATTGATTATTAAGCTCCCAGATGCAATTTTACTTCTTTCGTTTTCCTTTTTTTTTCTTTTTAACCTGTCTCGTCCCTTTTTTGAAAAGAAAAAAAAACACAATTAGAACCTAATGAATTAAAATTGATTTGTTTTTTTGTTTTTATAATTTTTATTATTTATTTATTAATTACTGTTTCTGTTCTCACTCCTTAAGTGTTGTTCCTCTTCACTAAACAGTCCTTATGTAGACATTTTAAACAGCTGTTTATTGCTAGGATAGCTATACCTTTCATGTTCTGTGTGGGGGTTTAATGATTGTATTTCATAAACACATTTGTTATGTGTAGAAAATTCCAAGATGATCTGCTATGGTTAGCATTTTAAGCATCTTAACACCTTTTTCTTTTTCTGATATTGCGTCTCTGTCCTGAGCTTATCCGTCTTGTCTTTGCGCCTTTCCAACTACCTCTTTAGTGTCTCACCTCGTTGTGGAGTCTTACCACATAACAGTATATTTGTTTTATCAGACAGCTGAACTGAATGCACATTCTTGACTTGCTTGTAGCTTGAATCGTTCTTTATTGATTTCTCTTTCTTGTTTTATTTCTCTCTCTTTCTGTCCCTCTCCTGTCTTCTTCTCACATCAGATGTTCATCAAGTACATAAAGGTTAGCACTCTCCTTCCACTGTGAGAAGTCACTCTTAAAACAGTTTAAATATAATTTAATGCATGTGAACTATATTCAAGGAAAAAGGCCACACATACAAACTGTTTATACAAAATTCTGTTTCATTTGGGGGATAATGGGTTTATGGATTATGGAGTGGGTGTGGGCATATAACGTTTCTTAACACGTCTTGGTGCATTCTTAGTACACTTGTAGATATAACCCGTATATGATATTTCCAGATAACAACTTATTTTCATGACAGGTTGAACTCCTCTCTCACTTTGGATCCGAACACTTCTGCCCCCTCAGTCTCATCAGGTAAAATCTTTAACTGGAGAATCTCAGTTCCTCTTAAATAATACAAGTCTTTTATTGTCCTAAAGTTTTCCAAACTTTTAACAGTGACTGCAAGTAAGTCAGGATGAGAATCACACCTTACATCAACCTGCTCTTGGATGCAGCTTTAATTTTCAGTGTTTGTTTTTTTTCACACTAAAATGAATGCTAAAACTTTTTTTCCTTCTTTTAGGAAAAAAAAAAAGCCAATTTTGTTTAAAGTAACAAAACTAAAGTGACAAAATCTTGAATTCTGAAAGGTGTCTTGCACAACACCCATGTTTTTGCAATGTGTAGATCTTAAATTATCATGTCTGCGGCATCTTGAGTGGTCCCTGGACTAGAAAGGCCCTCCAGATAAGCTCGTTGTTATTGTCGCTATAGACTTATCATTCAGTTAACTGCATTTGTGTCAGTAGTGTCACACAAAACAAGATAAAGCTCTGCACGCATTTTGAAGGTCAGAATAATAAACAGCTCAGTTTTCACAAAAGCGCATATTTTCTCTCAAGTTTATCAGGAACATTTGTGCTGCTAAAGGTTAAAGAGCCGTACAGTGTGCCCTATTTTTATGAGACACTTTGACGAGGTAGTTAACTACGATTTCTGATAGATGGATCACATTTGAGGTCATAACCGAGCAAAGAAAAGAAAAAAGTTAAAAACATTGATTTGAAACACAGTTTTTAGGCATTCAAGGACTATACTTGGCATTTATTTGGTTTTTTGGTTTGATTTACAAAAAATAATTCCTTATTTTTCTTTAATAAATATGATTTGAGCGGCATGTCCTTTAAGCTGTTAACAAAATATGTTTTGTTAACTAAAAGAATAAATGTACCTCTGTGTTGTCCAGTAATGTCAGCCTTTAACCTTTTCCCGTCAGAGCATTTCTGTGTGACACACTGTTTTCATGTGTCTTGTGTAGGGTGTTTGGCACCAGCATGGTGGAGGAGTACGAGGAGATCGCAGATTCCCAGTACCCCTCAGAAAGACTGGAATACCTGGATGAAGACTATGGTAAGGAATGCTGTCAAATGATTGTTGTTTTTCCAGATACTACTTGCAAATGCGCTATTTTTATTCATCAAACAGAAGAAAATCAATTCATGTATTAACATGAATTTAATTAAGCTACCCATGTCTAAAAAAAAAAAGATTGTATTAGAAAGGATCCAGAGAAAAGCATTAGATTCTTGTGCTGCAAATTAGCTGCCAGACGGCTGGGGCCAGTCGGTTATCAACATCCTCCCACATTTTGAAGCTGTTTTTCACCCTTTTATCTTAGATCCAATGTGAATTGGTAAGAAAAAGTGTGGGGATGCCCCCCCCTCCTCCTCCATCTGTAACTTGCTATGCATTTCCTTTCAGACTATCCCCCTGGCTATCAACCATCAGAAGACAAGGCCTCTAAAAACCTGCTTGGCTCAGCAACCAGTACGTGTACACACCGACACGCATACACAGGCTTCTAAATACAAGTATGCCACAATTATGCAGTTAAAAAATCAGTCACAAGCAAGGTGTGCAGGGAAAGTTGTAAATAATAAGGTGTTATTCAGCAGTCAGAGCGGTTGGAGACAGGCACAGTTTCTTCACAATATCAGCTGTGACTATGGATGGTAATATGCTTTTGTGTTGTGGTTTGCAGGATTTGGTTGCATTTTCTACACTTTTCAAACAAATCTCATGTTAACTATAGATGTCTGGTTTTCGTACTACGTTAATCTAAACCAGTAGCTAAAACTTATAAAAGCATATGAGCTCCATGCAATGAGCAAAAGAGCACTAACCCCGGGGTGTAGATATACAGTAAACCGTTGAGATGGTGGCAGGATTGAATGTTTGATTTTTGTTTTCTACTGCTCACACATTGGTTGGCTGTGGTTCTGAGTTGCTGAAAAATGGCCGTATGGCTTTTTTTTCTCTTCCCTAAAGCCACACAAACACACATGCCCAAATAAACTGTTAGTTTTCTGTCTCCTGATATAGTAAAGCCTTGACCAGTGCTCCCGATCTCAAACACTCTGTACACACTATTCTTGAAGTTCTGTTAATGAGAAATGATCTTGAAGCAGGATAGCAACAACATCAGAGAGAGAGAAATTGAAAGGAAAAACAGTTGGTAAAGCCTGTGGTTTCTTTGATATGTGTTTGGCCTCAAGCTGCTGTTTGTCAGGAACCACGTGTTTGCACAGAAAATGTATTATGTGTGTGCTTTTTTTTTCCCTTTTAGATGCAATCCTTAAAATGGTAAACAACATTGCTGCTAACGTACTCGGTGGCAAGCCAGGACAAGAGGGTGGAGCCATTTCTGGAGGTACTCAATCAAACACGGCTTACGCAGAGTGTTAATATTGTTCAGTCTGCTCCCAGTGCACTGCGGTTTAATTGCCTAAACCTGAGGGCGTGGTGGCACAGCGGGTAACCTCACAGCTAGAAGGTCCTGGGATCAATTCCAGGACCTTCACTCTTTCACTCCCCATGTCATCAGCGCCCATATCCTGGATGGCCTTTTTGTGTGGAGTTGTTCTCCCTGTGTTCCCTTGGGTAGCTAACATGAGCTACATTATTACATCTGAGGCTGTTTTCATGCTTTCTTTTATGGAAGTTGTGTCACGATAATCGTAGATGCTATAGCGCAAACACAGAAGTTTGACATAAATGTTTGGAGTTGTCTCTTCAAATTCTGATGTATTAGTGCTTAAAATATCTACATCTAGATTAGCTTGCAACTACAAAACATCCCTCAGTTCAGGTACAAGTCAGAAACATCAGGAAGATTTGATTTTTAACATTAATTATGTGAAGAAAAGGACTTTTAAATATACATTTTCATCCACACACAACAGTCACTCGGCTCCTATTTAGAGAAGAATACATCTTGGCGATGTGTTAGTATCGCTTGCATTTTGAAATATGTTTTTAAATCGTTGAGTAAACAAAATATCTCTCAGCACCTTTAAGACCAAACTGAAACATCTTCTGTAAATGGAGTGTCCTTGAGGGGGAAAAGAACCTTGTCTAGCTTGTGAAACACGACCTACTTACTATACTGGTTTTCAGAGATACTTTGCGCACGGAAGCAGGGCTAATTGTATTCAAATATCCCATTATTGACACGGCCCTTTCATGCATTTGCTTTTAAAAGAAAACTAAGCCACACCTCATCAACTGCTGTCAGTAATTTCAAGATTCTCATTGTGGAAACACTCCCATGGACATTGTTTAGTATGAGTCACCCATTGGGTGTAGATGTTACGTATTTACTTCTGATGTAATTACTCCCAATCATGGATAGCATAAAATATGTTTCCATGCATCTATTTTTCGTAAAAAAAAACAAACTTTTTCTCTAAAAACATTTACATTGAAAGGTGAATGCCAGTGTCAGTAACAAATGTAGATTTTGAATTATATTTTAACATTTGGCTAAAGTGGAAATGTAAATTTATTCACTGGAAGAAAATGCAGATGAAGAGCCTCAGAGGAGGGAGAAAGATGATCTTGATCTGAATTTAATCGATGTAATAGGAATTATTCACTGGCTGGTCAGAACAAAAGAGCCACATAGATTTTTTTTTTATTGCGTAGGACTTCCTCGGCATCGTTTCGATGAGACGTCTTTCTGTCCAGAGTTGCGTTTAGACGTTGTTTTGATGATGGAGTCACACCAGTGTGTGAGTTCATCTGCATCACATGTCAGATTCCCAGTGAGGTTCGGTTAGTGGGTGGACAATCCACGTGTGAAATTGAGGTCTCATGCTCCCTGAGTCCAACAAATTCACATCATCATCTTGGAATCTACCCATGATATCTGAGAAGGAAATAAAAACAACTGTTATTTGATGGAAAATATTTGGCCGGTCAGTATATTCAGGTGTTAGCAGATATTTTTGAACACTAATTTTGCTGATCATAAAAACGCAGCCCACAGGCTTACGTGGTAGACGCTAGTCATGATTAGTGCATCACCTCACCCGCTGCTCGTTTCCCCCTGATGTCCCCACCACTGTAGAGCAAAGTAAAAGTGGACTAGTCAGGACCACATGATCGTTTTCGCATTGCTTCAGAATCTAATCTTTATCCTCTTTTAGAAAACTGAAGCTCTTTGTTGATTAGCCTCCCTGATGAGTAGTTTTCTTCAGGCTACACAGTGTCTTCCCCCCTCCCCCATCCCAATACTTTGACTTCTCTTCATATTGCATGTGTGGATACTTTGACAGTTAAACGTTCTTGTGAGTTCTGCTGTTGATTTTTCTACATTCAGGTGTCACTTTTAAGTGAACTGCGTCTCACCACATTTTATCCTTGAAGATGACAGTTCACCACCATCCTGTCAGGGTTTAACAAACCAGTGGAAAATTCTTAACCCAATTTCAGTAGTTTCCTAGATCTTCTTAATTGTTTTGTTTGCCTGATGTAGACCAATAATTTGAGCCTTGTGAAACAGAGTAACTTGTTTTGCATGACCTCAAGAAGTGTCTTCTCCTTCTGAAATGGTTTTTTAAGGAATGAGAAGCTACTTGTTGCATCAGTTACAGTTGAATAATGTGTTAGCATTTGAAACATATTAATCACTGCAGTATTTTTCCAAGTAGAGTCTCTTTGCTTAAGTAGTTCCAGGTGGTGACCTTTTTTCTTTTTTTAGCTTGGCAAAGCAGTATAGTTTCATAATAAACGGCGATCATAAAGAAGCTTCAGTTTCTTTTGTAAATAGGAGCAAGACTCACTATTTAAAGGGAAAAAAGGACAACCACACTGGTCTTTAAAAAACAAAACATACTTTGCTCAAACTTTTGCTGCTATGCAGTCTTTTTCTGCTTTTCTCTAACCACTGGTTGGTCTGTGTTCCCACATACTGTTTAGATTAACTGCTTCAAAACTGGGTCACTTTATTTCTCTCTCTGAAGCGCATGCATTTGCATAGCCTGAATGTTCACGTGGGTACGTGCTAAGATATCCAGATGTTTATCCTGCTGCTGGCAGGAGGTCTCCAGCAGCATTTCAGCAGTTCTTTGGCTGCCTGTGTGAGGACAGAGAGGGCTGTGATACTTAGTTTGCTCCTAGTTCTGTTTACCATAGCGAGAGCTGTACCAAAATTACAATTTATTTTTACATGCATTTCTTTTGTGAAACTGTTTACAAGGTAGACTTAAGATAAGGGAGTAGCAACCTCCATAAACTACCACAAATTTATCCGTGTCTTTCTTTCTTTCTTCCTTTTGCCTAAAGAGGAAACTTAGTAAAGTCTTTTAATGCTGTACGGCTTTCCACAGCTACAGTTGTCATTCTGTTTTACACCCACAGAGTCACAGACAGGCTGTAGGAGAGATCAGTTTGAACTGGTCCAGACTGGTTCACAGCATTTCTCTCTTTCCCAAACATGGGCGTTCCAGCCACACACTGTTCACTGCATCTGCCTCCTACAGCTTCACAGGATAGTTGGGGCCATGCCACAGCCAAATTATGGAGCTCAGTCTCACATGGTGAATAGTTATGATGTGTCCTGTTGCAAGTTTGTTCATTTTTGTGTATTTGTCTAAAACCCAGGTAACACAACTGCAGAGGGGAGTGAAGAGAAGGGGAGTACAGATGTTACGGCTAAACCAGAGGAAGCCCCTCATGACTCTGAAGTGTAAGACCCAGAATAGAGAAGTCAGCAAAAACACAAAAGATCTGTTTGAGGTTCTAACTTTCTAAACATTTGTTTTGCTCAGACCGGATCCTGCAAAGCCAGAACAGCCTACAACTGATGAACCCTTTAATGTCTCTAGTGACTCTTCCACACCTTCCCCTTCATCATCCGACTCCCATGACAATAGACAGATTGTCACTTTGGTAGAGGAAGAAGAAGAGGAAGAGCCCAAGCAGTCGACTGTCACCCTGCTGGAGGAGGAGGAAGAAGAGAGGACTGATGAGAAAACAGGGAGCGAGGCAGACAAGAACCAGTGGGACAACCAGACATGCTGTCCTTTCTCCTCCCTCTCATCACTCTCTCTGTCCTGCGTGGCCACTCTGCCTGAGCTGCTCCATCGCTGGTGCTCCGCCAGGCTAGCCAAAGAGAGGCTGCGCAGCCTCAAGAAAAGAAAGCTTAGCACTCAAAAACACGTTCACCCTGATGTGAACACCCCTGCTGTCACACACACAGCTCCACAGATCCCTGTCCCTACTCGTCCCCAAGAAGCTCTTTTAGTCAGAGAAAAAACGGCGGACCTTGAGGGGCCCGTAAATGGCCACAGTGAGGGGAAGCCCTTAGGTGAGGTGCACACTACCGATATACATCTCAGCACTCATACACCTGATGCACACACTCCAGAGCTCAGCATCCTGCTAGAGCCGAGCAGAACCTCCACCATCCCCCCACACAGTTTTTCAGACATCCACAGCTCCTTGATGCGACCCACGCCCACTCACGATGACAAGCTATTACCTCCTATTAAAGATGGAGCTCAGGACCCTGTCCCCACTCCCTCCCTCCCAGCTGCTTCTATCCCAGAGACTCAGCAGGCCAGCAGTGCAACCCTCAGTCTTTCTGTCAGTCCTGCTCCACAGCCCCTGTCCTCTGAGATGGCCCCTCCTGGGGTTATGGTTTCCCCTGTCAAAGAGCAGCCTGTTCAGTCTCTTCCGACTGCCTCGAGGCCCGAGGGCTTTGTACCACCTCCTACTGAACTCCCATCAACTGACACCCACATGGACACAGTTAAGTCAGTTGTAGACACTGGTGGGAGCACACAGAGACAAAATGTTCAGGCTCCTCAGATCCATGGAGAGCAGGGGGACCCCTCCTCTCAGTTAGAAGACACAGGGGAGGAGGATCTGTTGAGTAATAACGGGAACGGAAACATCCAACGGACAGCAACAGACTTTTATGCAGAGCTGCAGAATGGAGGAGATTACAGTGGTGGAGCAACAAATGGGAATGGAGGAGCTGTTCATGGGTCCAACCAGAAGGAGAGCGTGTTCATGAGGCTGAACAACAGGATCAAAGCTCTGGAAATGAACATGAGTCTGTCCAGCAGATACCTGGAAGAGCTCAGCCAGAGGTTAAACAGTCTATGCTAAACATTCATAATAACAAAAACTAATTGCAGCCTATGTAGTGTTGGCAAGATTCTCCTAATTTGGTCATTTTATTTACTTACCTATTTATTTTATTAATTTCTTGGTGTCTGTGTCCTACAGGTACCGTAAACAGATGGAAGAGATGCAGAGAGCATTCAACAAGACCATCATCAAATTGCAGAACACCTCCCGCATTGCTGAGGAGCAGGTCAGTTTACCTCGACTTAAGCAGGAAAAAAATGTCGGCCCGAGAACAGCAAATATGTGAATTTTAGGATTTATTGAAACTATGAACTGCTGTGGCTAATGTTTTCTGTGTGCTTTGACAGGACCAGAAGCAGACAGAGTCCATCCAGTTTCTGCAGAGCCAGCTGGAGAACGTCACCAAGCTGATGCTCAATCTCACTGCTACAGTGGGCCAGCTTCAGAGAGAGGTACCTTCCCTGCTATTGTTTTTATGTTCATTAAATTTTTATTTTGTTCAGCTAGAATATGCCATCTTTATCAGAGGTTGTTTCTCATGACTTTCTTTTCATTTTGTGAAAAGAATTAGAAAACATAAAATCCAGCCCAAAGAGAGCTATTCTCTCTGACAGAAGACAATGTTTCTGAACCATCTATGGGACTCATTCAGCTGTGCAGATTCTTCTCCTTGATGTTGCCACGCTTGCATGATGAGGGACTAGAGGCTAGTTTGGTGCACCTCAAGCCAAGAAAAAAAAAATAAAATAGGCAGCCATATTTTTTTCAACTTGTCTGCTATAAGTTCTGGTACAAAATGTTCCGTTGTATATAGTGAACACAA
This sequence comes from Arrhamphus sclerolepis, assembly GCA_037176975.1. Taxonomy (NCBI): domain Eukaryota; kingdom Metazoa; phylum Chordata; class Actinopteri; order Beloniformes; family Hemiramphidae; genus Arrhamphus; species Arrhamphus sclerolepis. The sequence goes on along the minus strand of JBAMYA010052018.1, from coordinate 20,983 downwards.
AAGTCTGATTCTACTGTTCCTTAAATCGTGCATTTTATGGGAAATTTAGGACCATTTTCAGTCTGAACGCATTGTGCATTTAGCTTCCATAACTTATGTATTGTTTGTATGAAATCCAACTGAATCTTCTAGACTGAGTTAAAAGAATTAAAAGGAAAACTGGTTTTGGGTGGAAAGTGTTCTATGACAGTGAAAACAGGACCTTATGCAAGAAATTATGGATATGGCAAATGGCTTGCACTTATATAGCGCTCTACAACTGCGCTCTATAACTATATGGTAATACACTGCATGTAGTTTTAAAAAGAAGTATGATATGAACAATTCCAGAAGAGTTCTACTTGTTCTTGGTTTGTTTCTGGTTCACCTGTGTACAGCTGACCTCAGATGACTGCAGCTATGTTCACGCAGAATCTGAAAAGTACAGCACATAACCTAATTTTGATCTGATTTGGAGCAGGCCGGACCTTTCTGTAGAGAGGTATTTCAAAAAGTTGCTAATCAGAGGTACAGAACAGAAGAAATATGAGATCAATAATGTTAACTGGATAGTGATTTTTCTTTTTTTTTCTTTTATTTATTTTTCTTGAACACTGCATCCTCAATGAGACAAATTACGTAAAGCAGAGTTTGAATTCTCACTACACTGAGCACAATTTAGGCTTTACTTCTTTTGCAGACTGTGTGTAATGACCTCAGCAGTGAGTTATTTGATGTCATGCTGAAACTGAACAGGCCATTTGGAAACAAGACTGCACATTTGTGAAGTAGAACAGGGAAATACTGAGGACAAATTACTCTGGCTGCATTTATATGGGCTTTTTTTTTGTGGAGGCTGTTGTGCAAGCTGTTTGCTAGGACTGCTTATTCTGAGACATTATGCAAACTGAAAAATCCATTTGTAGTTGACAAATTCTCTGGCATTGCTGCGATGTGGTGTTTGGTCGGGTCATTTTAGAAAGGGTGAGTGTTAATGCCTGCTGAATTTTAGGAGACTTGCACAGGTCTGAAATATACCTGAAGTTTTTAATTTATTTAAAAAAAAAAAAAAAAGTTAAATGTGGAATGAAGCCAGAGCTTCTCTTTGTCAGACATTTTCCTTCCTCTTAGGAAGGAATGCATATAAAGTTTTGTTCACCTCACCTAAAAAATGCAATACAAATGCAGTCAGAGTGCACGTTCTCCACCACAAGCACTTGCTAATTTTATGCAACATATTATTTGCAAGCACGGTTCAAAATAACTAAAAATACGTGAGCAGTAATATGACACATGATGATAGGTTATAAAACATGACTGTGGGAAAGTTTTGCTCCAAAAGTTTTTGTTTGTTTTGTTTTTAATGTACTTTGTGTGATTATTCTTATACAGCATCTCAGAGTTGGCTGTTGAATTTTTCCTCTGCAGGTATCAGACCGTCAGAGTTACCTGGTGGTCTCTCTGGTTCTGTGTCTCTTCCTGGGGCTCCTGCTGTGTCTGCAGTGTTGTCGCAGCTCATCTCTCGGCCCCAGCACCAACACTGCTCCCCTCCCCAAGAGCAACCACTATCCAAGCCCCAAGAGGTTTGCTTCTTTCTCACACAAGTGGACGTGTGCCGATTTGACTTCATATGAACAGGACATTTTGTCTCTATCAGCTTGGCATTTGAATGTCCTAGAACTGCTCATCTGCTCCCAAATCTGTCATTATCAGTATTCAACTTAGTTTTTTAATTCCCAAAACCTTTTGGACCCTATCCAAACATTTGTCTTCTGTTTGTCACATGTCGTCACTCCTGTCCTACCACTCACAGCAGGAAGCCTGACGAGTTACATTGTGAAAAACCCTTATCAATCATTCATGTCAGTTGTGTTTTTCTTTGTCAGATGCTTCTCCTCCTATGATGATATGAGCCTAAAGCGGAGGGTGACCTGCCCACTCGTTCGCTCAAAGTCATTTCAGCTGCCCTCCACAGAAGGTAAAAGCGCTCTTCTTTAATACACACACATCTAAACACAAGTATCTCCTCCAACTTACCTTTTTTTTCCATCTGTGGTTTCTCCTCTTGCCTGTTACATTTAAACATAATCAACATTGATCCTACAGTCAGAGCTGCAAAGATCAAAAGATCACAACTCTGGCCAGCTGCTTTGTGCACTGCAGTTTTTGCTACATCCAAGCACTATCCAGCCTTTCTCCATTCTCTCCATCGCTCACTCGACACTTGTGCTGTTTCCTCTTACACATGCTAGAGCCTAAAGCAATGCACGGCCACAGTGAATGAATTGCAAAAGAGTAGAATCAAGTCTTTGAGAAGCCTAAATGTCCCCCTGTTGTTTGTTACTGGTCGAATGTGTGTGTGTGTGTGTGTGTGTGAGTGAGTGACAAAAAATTTGGCCCTTGAAGCTGAGAGGCTGTCATTGCCGGCTTCTGTCCACATGCAGGCTTTAAGGTTTAATAACAGACTGCAGTGCTTCGCTGCCTCATGTAGACATTTGCAAGTAGAGATCAATAATGAAGTAACACCTGCTTTTTCCTGATACCAGCCCTAATGTTACATTCCAGCCTTAGTCAAAGTATCTGTGCTTGCGCATTTTCTGATGGTAGGCAATGATTTGGATATGGATTTTTTTACATTTTTGTCATGAATACAACTACTTGCAAGGTCACTTCATGCTTGTTACATGTATGTTTTCCAGTTTGCCATTCCATCATTAACCTAGCCCCTCTCTCCCCTCCCCAGTAGGTCCAGATGACTTGTACATTGTAGAACCTCTAAGGTTTTCTCCAGAGAAAAAGGTACAGTGTCTGCTGGCTGTGACAGCTACCATACATAAGTGCTGTGTGTTCTCTAGTGTCAGTCTGTGCAGGAAGTGTGTTATATAAAGTAGGGAATCGCTTCTCTACTGATTTCAGTTGGGGAGTCGAGATGAGGGATTTGTGTTCGGGGTGATGAATTTCAGCCAAGGCCACAAACCACTTCTTTGTTGACACTGTTAGAACAACAACTCAGAAAACATTTGGATGACATGGAAAAATGCAAACAATGGCAAATAATAATAATTCTTAAATTAACTTTGACTTCTGTTTGTTTGTACTTATACATTTTTCTTTTCAGAACATCCATTTTTGTATTTTTGGTCTGCAACATATTCCAAAAGAAAAAAAAAATTGGACAGTAATGCATTCATTTCAAAATTTCGCATACATTTTCCGGATAAATATGCCTGGATGTTTCGAACACTGGTACAAGATCATGTCTTCGTAGACTGGCTTTTAGACTTGTAGCTAGTAACAGTCCGGGTTGCCCATTTGTTGTTTTATTTATTTTATATTGGATGCCCATTTCTTACAAAAAAAGATCTAGAATATTGATTAATATGACCATGTTGTACATTTCCATTGCACGCCTCAGAGCCCAGAGATGTCAATGCTGTCTCTGGACAAGGCTAACATAAGACTTAATGTTTGCACAGTAAAGTTCTTAGTGGTATTTGTGAATGTAGCTCCCTGTTGTGATTATGGCGAAAGGTTTCCCTCTGTAATCATTCATCTATTTGGTTATATCAGCTGCTCAGGAATTCTGGTTTTCGATGCAGTGATGCATGAGAGATCAGACACCACTTTTAGCCTTTACGCACTGAAATTCTCTAGATATTATCAGTGGTTAAATGATAATATGCACTGTTAAAAAAAAAAAAAGTATGCAAATCCCCTCCAATATTGCAAGCCTAAAATGTAAAAATGGAAATATGTGAAGAAATTAAATAAAGTTGAGTTGAGAAGAAACATGAACTAGCTTTGTTTCATACTGTCTGCAAAGAAATGAAAGAATGAAGGAAATAAATAACAGTCGATGTAAGAATCACTGCTCTTTGCCTCACCATTTTTATTTTCCCAGATATAGTTTTAAGTATTATTGTTTTATGCTGCAGTTCAGCACTGGGGTGAATTGTAAATACTTAAGGCAAGGGTGCCTTGAGTAAAAATTCCACTATCCAAATCCCCCATCATGCCATTGCCTGTTAAATTTTCCCGTCCTTCCCTGACCATGTGTGCCATCAGTGTCGAGCAGAAAAGTGGTTGATAAGGCCCTGCATTTGTAGATTTTACTTTTGATTTCTTTGAGTCGTTTTGGAAATAATCTTTCCTGTGTTGTGCTTTTTTTGTGTGTAGAAAAAGCGCTGCAAGACAAAGTCGCTGGACAAAGTTGAGACCCTGAAGGCATTCGATCCCTCTGCCCAACTCACAAATGGGGATCCCAAGTGTAATGGCTTCCACCCATGCCTCCCTGTGCCACCCCCACCCCCTCCCTTGCCTTCTCCCACTCCTCCCCTGCAACCTCCACATGCAGACGAGGTGCCATCATTGCCCAACTGTGCTCCTAAAGAGTTCCCCTCAGAGACCAGCAGCTGTAGCTCTTCCACCCATTCGGAGGAGTTGTACACTAACTGCCTCCCCCCTCCCTCTCCTATCTTCCCCTCTGTTGGGTTGTGCAATGGCCACAGCCTCTCTTTCCCCCTCATCCAGCCTCCCACCAAGTCCCGCCAGGAGAAGCGCTCAGTCAAGCGCCGCAAGTCTCGACAGACAGAGCTGCAGTTCCCTCACATGCCAGAGGGGAGCGTCGGCTCTCTCACCAGTCTCCAGCAGCTTATGAAGGGAAACAAGGAAATGAGTGTCGGGACCATTCGGGTGACCGCCGTCACTGGACATGTCTGAAATCTTAAACTTCACCTTTACATACCTTTGTTTTCACTATAAGGTAGCAGACTTGTGAGAAGAAGTCTTGCCACATCCCAAAGAACCACATTTCCCATGAACACTCTGGCACACTGTGTAACTTGAGTGGGTATGACAGCGTTTGTTCAGCGTCATCTGGTCCCTATCCACTCCTGTCAAAGACCTGTTTATGGATATGTGCCTTTATATCTGTTGTAGACCTTTTAATTCTTAAAAATTATGAAGTTAATGTGCAAAGAGAGTCACGGGTCGGGATGACACATCAGTCCATGTCAAATCCTTCAGGCTTTTTTTTTTGCTTCCTCTCTTCTTGATAAGCACATTGTCCTCTCACAGTGGAGCATCTTTTTTTTGTTACCTTCTGAGCACAGTGAGAAGAGGTTCTGGCCTCAACTTTACATTCTTTTAACAAAGTATTAGGCCACTGTTTTGGATGAAAGTGTCATTGTGAGTGAACTGTGAAGCACGAAAAGATCTTTCTCTCATCCTCGTTTCCTCTTGTCCTCTCTTCCTATTGTTTTCTTTCGCTCTGTCTCATCTGTGTAGGTGTATGCATGGGACCAAGTGCACCTTTCTGATTCTCTGTCAGTCTGTTACAACCAACCACGGGGGGGCTGAATGAAGAAAATAATTTTGCATGATGTGAAAAGGCCTGAACATGGTCTTTACTTAATTTTTTTAATCACCTTGTACAAATACAGTAGCAGCAGTCTGCAGATCCTACAAACTCACAGGTGATCATTCCCCCAACTCAGTTATTTTGGGCTGGGCCCAAAACTATGCTGTCATATTAAGTTTTGAAATGCTGATGAAGGTAAATGGATTCCATTTCTGTTCTTATTTCAGTCACTGAGCCATGTCCTTCTGTTGTCACTGCTGAGTGGTTTATTTGAATAAACCTCATGACCAGTATGAGGGAAACGGTTCCTGTTGAGGGTTTAGTGTTACGTAGGAACACTGCGTTTGGTAGCAGAGTTGAATGTTTACACTTTTCTTGTGTCAAACACAAACTTATGGGACCTTGCAGATGAGTCTGACAGACCTGTTTTATTTATCTATTTATTTATTTAAACGATTATAGATTTTCTAATCGAGACACTGGTTTGCCAGTCTCACAGTACTGCAGGGTCACAGTAGTTTGTTCATATTTATTCATTTAAATGTAGAAATATTACTCAGTGGCACTGTCTCATGGTGACGGTAGAGGGTTTAACTATATATTATTCTTTCTGTCCTGTTCCATTTTTTTGTTTGCTTAGATCTTCAATTTCAAACCTCAGCCTGAAATGTCAGCAAAAATAGCTGTCACATTTCCAACAGAATAATTGAGTACAGATTTAATAGATTGTGCGTTGATTAGGATCATCACACTGCTGCTTCTGTATGTTAAGAGCTGCTGGGTAATGGGAAGTAGTGAAAAGTGCTGAGCTGATTACTCCTTACTCAACTATCTTCTATCCATCTTCTATCTGTCTGTATTTTCTGGATGAGCCAACTGACTTTTAGCAGCCCTGCATGTTATTGACTTAACTGCAATAACATTCAGTTTAAACGCTACAGGCAGCTGCAGATGTGAAGGCAGGGTAATGAATCTTTGGTTTTTAAATATTTCCTTATATGTATGTGGTTTCTGACTGGTTCCATGTGGTTGGTATTGTGTACATTTTGACTGAGACTCAATTTAAATATTCTTCTTTCCCAAGACTGCATTGTTACCTTTTTGGTCCAGCTTCTACAGCTCCTCTTCCTCCACAGTGATCCACAGTGGTCTGCTTGCTGCACGACTTCGTCTGTGACCGCGGAGAAAGCTTTGAAAACCACTCCACTGTTATTCGTACCGAAAATGCTTCCCCGCGCGTGTAAAACGTCTCTTAGCTTCCTACTCTTTCTCTGCATCCTGGCTTTCACGTTACACTCTGTGCTTCTTGTTTTCACTCATTTCTGCTCTTTGACTTCATGTGCTTGCACCACTTTGAATGACGATAGCGTTTAGTGCAGAGGAAATTAATGAATTGTTATCAAATAAAGGGAATGTGGCAAAGAATCTGATTTGAAACACTATAACTTTGATCATGTTTATTCCACAAGAAGAGCAAACCCTTTTTTATTCGTTTTTTTTTTTCCCTTTTTTGAATGTGTATGGTGTTGTGTATACCTGTATGCATGTGAGATTATTTTGTCTTACGCGTTATGACAAAGACTACTTTGAACCTACTTACACCCATAACACAAAAAAACGAGGAGGAAGCTCATTGTGCACTTTGTATGATTCCTCATGCCTTTTTGTTTTTCTACTTTACATGTCAAGTGCTATCTTTTCTTTATCTCTCCCTCCTTTTCTTTGTGAGTACTCTGAAGAGCTGCACAGTATTTTTGAGCAGGAGTGAGTTACTACAAAAAAATGTAGTGCCATTAGAAACTGTGAATTCTTTCTAAATAAAACTGTTTTTTTTGTTGTCTTTCACTTTGTCTTTGGATTTTATTGCTTCAAAACTTTCACTATGTATTTTAAATTTCATTAAAGTACAAATGTGTAGTGTTGCGACTATTAGAAGCAACTGAAAAACACTAGCTTTTATCAAGAGATGGCAACCATGAAAAAAAAATTAATGATCACTCTTTCATTCACCTTATAGAGTCGTAGTTTGTTGGGGAAAATCACATATGACTTAAATATTTTAATATCTTTTGATTAAGGTTTTGCATTTCATGTAATGGATGAGAATTGGTTGACAGGAAACATGACCCCACCAACAGGATCGTAAGAACATGAAAAAAGTGTTGTTGCTTACAGTCAGAATTACTTAACCTTGCCTTTAATTGCCTCTAAATGAACAATTTCAAATTTTATAGACCTGAATGTTCAGCTGTTATAGCCAAATGGTTTCTTGTTCTCTCCTACAAAATGAAACAACTGAACAAGCATCCTCCAAGAATGTTGATTCCATAACTTTAGCTGACAATTTATAACAATTTTCAGTAACATTTAACCTTTAATATTGTCCTACCTATAGACATTACTTTGTGTGTGTGACTTTTGTGCAGTTCACTAAAAAAAGTTTGCAAAACACATAATACATTTATTTTCTCGTAAGAATTTCATGATCAATATTGTCCCTTATCTCTTTCAGGGTCACATTTTCCATTGTTCTACAATAAATCTTCAGTAGTTTGGATCCCTTATTATTCTGCATTCTAGTGTACTTAGAAATACTACAGTTGTGGTCAGTGTAATGAAGACGGGAAAACATTCATAACACACTGACTGCTAAATAGATTTTTGATAGATGAAAACAATTTTACAATTGCTAACTGAATTACTCAACTATGAAGCTGTAGATTAGGCACTTTGTGGACACATTTATAAATACTACATGTAGAAGTCTAAAATAGGAAACAGGCGGATACTAAAATCTCCAGATCTTAACCTGTTCAATCCAACTGGCAGCAATTGTTGCTGATTATGTTTTTAATTTCTGGAGATTCTAAAAGTGTTGTTTTCACTTTGCTAACAGTAGCTAATAGTTTTTGAAATAAAACACATAAAACAGGGCCTGAAAGTTACATAAATCATTTTCCATTCAAAGTTTGGGATTTATAAAAGAAAACTTGACGGGAGAATGTATGCACCTCTATCACACAAACTTTTTGAAGACATGTATATATATGCATGTGTGTGTGTGTTAGGAAGGTCTAAGGATTGAAGTGCATGCGCTTATTTTGCGGGGGTGGGGACGCGTTATTTTTTGCTATAAATAATGTTAAATAGTGAATTCCCCGCAGCCTCAGGAAAACAAAGCTCAGTGTGTTCATCCAGCCACCAGGTGTCGCTGTAAGTAAGGCTGGGCGCTGTTCGCTTCAAGCGCGGCTCTTTCTCTTCTTGTTTACGTTTCATCCATCCAACATGGAGGACGAAGTGGACGTTGACATCGAGGGAGATGACTTTGATTGTAACATCAGGTGAGCCGGTCACCTGAACTATTTAATTCATATCTGGTGTACTTTTGGATGTTTATGTACAGAACGGCTGACGTGTCTGGAGGATGGAGGCTACGTGTTTGTTTGTCCGGAGAATGTATTGTCTGTGTTGTATTATGACAGCCTCTTTTCTGGTTGCTCCAGTCTCATGGACGGAGGAGGGGGACTGGTCCACGACCAGCTGGTCCAGTCAGCGGGGAAGAGCGGATCCTGGATCCTGGTATGAGACCATTATGTTCGCTTATCTGGCTGCGACTCCTGGTACTTGTGTTGACTCTGTCTGTCTGTCCCTGACAGCCCTGGGAGCTGGACAGCTCTATCAGCCCGGAAAACAGAGAGGTGATAGAGAGGATGCTGCTGGAGGAACAGTATCCTTTTCACCAGGGGATGCACTGTGGGATGATGGGAAGTAACTTCAGATTCACAGCTTCCAGTTCACAAGAACGATGAAGGGCCATTCCATCACATTTTAGACCAATAATGCCATTTTATCAGCACCTAGACTGCTCCAGCCTGAATTATATCTTAGATAGTAAAGAATATATGAAATACAGTTTCTGATTTGTGAAACCTTTTTTTTTTTTTTTGATTTGTGAACATGCAAAATAGGCCCATTTTCATAAACACAATGAAATAGGCTTATTTTTTCATTTTCAATTGCGTAAAAAGGGTTTAAAAGCAGAATAAAAAATTAAAGAAAGACAGACATAAGTTAAAATAAAGAGTACAGCATGAAATTCAAGAAGAAAAAGCTACAGTGCATCGTGGGAGTTTACTGAAACGCAGGAGTAAATAAAAAGGTTTTCAGCCTTGATTTAAAGCAGCTGAGAGTTTCAGCAGCTCTGATGTATTCTGGGAGTTTGTTCCACAGATCAAGAGCATAAAAGCTGAACGCTACCTCACTGGGTTGGGTTTTAATGGAGTAGAGAAAGTAATACTGACCCTGACAACCTGAGGGTTCTGGGTGGTTCATAGTGGACCACATCGGGGATGTGTTGTTGCTTACCTACATAATTAATGAAGAAATAATAGAGGAATCAGTTGCCTTTTGAGTCACGTTTTCAAATACATTTGATCCTTCAAACAAAGGATACTACAAATTAAAGAACTGTTATCCATCCTCCACAGTTTCAGACTATGTTCTTTATCTAAGTGTATCTTGAATGTGTTTTGATAAAGAACAAAAGTTGAAACTGTGTCATTTCCCTCATAATTATTGATTGTGCATCAAATCCATAATTTCAGTACTGTAGTTGCTTTTGTGATTATTATATAAGTTGTCCTCAACTATTCTTGAAGATATTATTTGACAGGTAAGGAGCCTCCTGACCACATTTTGCACAGTAATGCTGACAAAAAACCCAAAGTGAAGAAGTAAGTATGTTATTTTCTTTGCATTTCTTGTCACCAATACGCTGTTTTAATAATATTGTTGGCCATTATGCAACACTTTTTTTCTGTTGTATGTTCAGATCTCAAACCAAGACTTTGAGCTCAGCCTCTGCACCATCTTCCCGCTGGTCCAAACAGGAGAAAGAGCTGTTTGAGAAAGGACTGGTAAGCTTCTCTCTTTACTGTGTAGCTGTTTTGCTGGCTTCTCTGATCTTTTATTTCTTTGGATGTGTAGATATGCAACAGTTGTAGAGGGAGTTCGGCAGATATTTTGGGTGTATTTTGTGAAAAAAAAAAACACGTTTTATTCAAATGATATTTGTTAAAGTTGCAGTATTTTGTAAAGCATCAATTTTTCTGAAGGAGAATTTTCTCAGAACTATTTTTGGCGTTGGTGGTGGCTGCACTTTTTTTTTTGCAGGCCCAGTTTGGTCGGAGGTGGACTAAGATCGCCAAGCTGGTGGGCAGTCGTACAGTCCTTCAGGTCAAGAGCTACGCCCGACAGTATTTCAAGCACAAGGTGAGAATCTCTGCCTGTATTATGCTGCTCCCAGATGGCTTATATGGCATAAATACATCTCTGTAATCCATCTTAAAGAGCTTTAATTGCCTTCATCATTATTTTAAACACTACGTTTTTTTTGGTCTTGGAGAATTCAGAATCCAGAGCTGCAGATGCCTCTACAGGTCTTGAGCTCCCCATACAACCTCTTCAGCCCACGTCCAGTCATGCCTCTGCTCTGGCCAATGCTGTCCGCATCGAGAGGCTCTCTGATGACGAGGATGTAGACATCACTGACGACCCAAGCGAGGATGAAGATGCAGATGATAAAACACCTGTGGTCAAAGCTGAATGTCACAGGCCAGAGGGGGAGACAGAGACTTGCATCCAAACAGAAACCCCTTCACAAAAACAAGAAGAGATGGGTCAGAATGGGGTAAAAACCATCCATGATTCGGAGGACCAAAGCAGACTGAGCTCTGTTTCTCTGCAAAGTTCTCAGCCCTCGTCTTCCTTTGCTTGCACAGACCCTGGAGAAGCAGAACTCACTGAGAAAGCCACCAGGATAGACTGTATTTTTCCAGAAAGTGTTCAGACACAAGAACAGACAGACTCAAAGCAGATGATTGAGGAAGATGAGGGCCAGAGCTCCCAGTGTGACATGTCAGCACAGACTGGAGCCTATTGCGATGGGATAGGTAATCCACATTTAGTTGCTTTTTTTTCTTCCTATATATACACATCACAATCGTAATCTTTTAATATTGATATCAACACAAACTTGATGCTTCTCAGATTCAGCTGACAGTGATACACCAGATAAAGATGAGGAGGAACAACAGGATGAAGATGAGGAAGAGGAGGAGTTAAAGGCCCCAGAACAAGAAATAGAGATGGACACAGACACCATTACAGAGGATGAAAAACAAGCCATTCCTGAGTTTTTTGAGGGCCGATCATCCAAAACCCCTGAAAGATATCTGAAGATTCGAAACTACATCCTGGATCAGTGGTACTAACGAGTGCAAACCAGATATATGGCTCATAATTTTCACTATAGGTTTGCTAAAAAGAAAAAGGACAATCACCATCTTTATTCACTAGGCTGAAGAGCAAGCCCAAGTACCTGAACAAGACGTCAGTCCGCCCCGGTCTTAAGAACTGTGGAGACGTCAACTGCATAGGGAGAATACACACCTACCTGGAACTTATTGGGGCCATCAACTTCAGTTGTGGTAAGTCAATCACAGTATAATGATCTTTGTGTTTGCTAGTTTTTTTTTCATTTTCGTGTTTGAGCTTGAAATTTTCCTCTCATAGAGCAAGCTGTGTACAATCGGCCAAAGGTGGTGGACCGCTTCAAACAGAAAGAGGGAAAAGATATTCTGGAGGCCTATCAACTTGCCCAGAGACTGCAGAGCATGGTAGGCACCTTTAAACACACAATACGTCACTCAACCACAAAATATAAGCTCAGCATCCTTGAGTTAACTTCAGATTGGTTGTAGCGGACCAGGAAGAGGCGTGTGCGAGACATATGGGGGAACTGGTGTGACGCTAAAGATTTGGAGGGACAGACGTTTGAGGTCTGGACGCTGACTAACATGTAAACACTGCAGATGTTCTGAATTGTCATCGTTTTTTGTACTGAGTCTGTGTTTGTGGGTGTGTTTAATCAGCACCTCAGTGCTGAGGAGCTGGCTCTGCAGAGAGAGGAGATGAAGAAGCAGCCTAAGCCCTGCAAGATGTCCAGATACCGAGGGTGAGCATGATTGACTGATGCATCATGTAACAGATCACGCATACTGGGACACTGATAATAGAATTTCACTCCGTTCACTAGGTCTTTTGATCCCTTCCAGCTGATTCCCTGCAGGTCTTTTGAAGATGATGTCCAGGTCAGTTGCTGTTTATCTTATCATTTAGTTACTAATCGTGTCTTTTGTTCACATTTGTCATGCAAGTACAGCATGTCTCAGTGATATTTTTTTCTTAAAGCTTTCCTTCTTTCTTTTGGAAATAATGGTCAACACGCACTCCATTAATGTTTAGTTAACACTCACGTCACCACATTTTTGTACCTCAGCAAGTTTTGCTTTTGGGTGAATAAGTGATGTTCAGTAGCTTTTTCAAAATCCTTTTTAAGAATTTTGTTTGCTTAGAACAGAAAATAGTTTAGAATAATTGACAGAAGGAGCTTCCAGAGTAATAAAAATGTTAAAAATGAAATATTCTCATTTCAGGTAAGTTTGATTAGACCACAAAGAGGCTTTAACTGAAACATCTTGACTACATTTATTTGAAGGCTTATTTGAATACATAAAGATTACATGTCACAGAATCACAGACTTAGATTATGTTTTTAGATTATATATAACATATACAACAATAATAATTTCATATGAAAGGCATGTTTCATAGTGATCTGTGTGTATAAAATAGAATTTGCTGTTTATTTGCACAATTGTTGCACAGTTAGCTTTTGATTTGTCAATTTCTTTCCTTCTCTGGACACAATATTTGAACCTTTTCAGATTTTTTTTTTATGATTTTGCCTTTATACATCACTGCTGTGGATTTGAAATAAAACATTCAAGATGTGATTAAAGTATAAACTGTGAGCTTTAATTCAAGAGATAATACGACCACAACCATTAATAATAATGGATGAAAATCATTTGCAATCAGTGACGACCTGAAGTCCAGAGCCTGTACAGCTATTGAATAATATTCAAGTTCTTTGCCTTTTGAAAGGTCTTGAGTTGTTTTTACAACATGTTTAGGGTTATTATCTGTCTATATATGTCAGCTAATTCTATCAACAGTCACATTGTCAATACATCTGGCTTTTTCTTCACTAAGGAAAGTCGTTTCATTTGTTCAGTTCTTGCTTTGAGGCTGAAGAGTTCTGAGTTAGTACTTCTTCCTCAGTATCTTCTTCAGTATTTCATCCACTTTCTACCAGCTGCAGAACCGAAGCATGATGCAACCATTTACCACGATTAACAGCATGGTATTCTTGGGGTCAAATGTGCAACTTTATTCCTGTAAACGTGTAAACGTGTCTGGTCATAGTGACCAGAGAACTCAATTTTTGTCTCATCTGGTCAGAAAAGCATCTTGCATTATTTTCCCTTCATTTGTCAAGTTTTGTTTGTCCTGATAAAGATGCATAATAGTCAGTTATAAGATATGAATGAAAACTTATTTTGCCTTCACGTTTGTGTCCAGTTTGAAATACAAGAGCACAGGTCTGTATTTTTAATCAGTTTTTTTTCAGGATGATTTTTACTGCCATTATAGTGTATTATCATATGCTAATTTATCAGTGTAAGGTTGTTGTTTTTTTTTTAAATGTTTGTATTTCTTAAATTTTGTTTCTCTTTGCTGTTTTTCCAGGAGCCGTTCCAGGTCATTGTGTGCGCCGAGACTCTTCTCATCATGGACATGGTATTTTATTCACATGAACTCACGCAGAAGATATTCTGTCAGTCTGTGAAGTGGAAAACCAGTTATTTATTTTCAAAATAATTTCATCCTTTATCGTAAGGTTCCTGAACTGTATAACTGTTCTCTGATCCTGCATTCAGCATGCCCATGTGTCACGAGGGGAGGTCATCGGTCTGCTGGGTGGAGAGTTCAATGAGGAAGCAAAAGTGCTGAAGGTAGGAGAGAGGTTGGAAGCACCAATACATTTCTTTTTTTTTAAAATTAAAATTAAAGAGAGTATTTTATAACTGATTTGTATTTCTTTTTTATGTAGATCTGTGCAGCAGAGCCGTGTAACAGTGTGAGCACAGGTCTACAGTGTGAGATGGACCCAGTGTCTCAGACATTAGCGTGTGATGTGCTATCATCCCTGGGCCTCAGTGTGGTGGGCTGGTACCACTCCCACCCCTCCTTCCACCCAAACCCATCAGTGCGCGACATAAACACGCAGGACCAGTTCCAGGTGAAATTCAATAAGAGACCTCCCAAGGGGTTTGCTGGATGTGAATGTGCGGGCTGATCCTCAGTGTCTTCATTGATCTAGAGCTATTTCTCACGTGGCGGCGCCCCCTTTATTGGGATGATCGTGAGCCCGTATGACCCAGCCAACTTCTCCCCCCACTCCCAAATCACCTGCTTGTTGGTAAAAGAGAGCCAGGAATCCTCACAGTTGCACAGTATGTTGAACACAAATACTAGACATGACTTAAAACTGCAAAAAAAAAAACTGTAAAAAAAACAAACAAACCTACAAATCAAGCTGGTGATGGAGGTGTGTGATTTGTGTACACAGCAACACAACCTGTCCTTTGGCTTAGTGTTTTTTTCTGTGATCCTCTGCAGAACTCCCTTACAGATTTGACTTTTTGTCATCACAACACATTCCTGACTGGGAACAGACCATGAGGAGAGCTCAGTGGATCATCCATAAATACGCTCGAGCGCCTGGGTGAGTGGTGCCAAGTGCTGGTTTGATCTTCACAGGTTATCTTACACCTTTTGGTAGAGTGTCTATTAACAGTTTCTTTTTATGTGATGCTGGTTGTCCAGGAGTGTGCAGATGAACAGATTGTTCCGGAAGGAGTCCCATCTCACCTGTTTGGACAAGGTCGGTCAAAACTCAGTCCTCCCAGCTTTCACGGTCACAGTTGTCTCTGACTTTATAAAGCCATTTACACCCTTTTTACTTTTCTATCATTATCCTCTTTTCACTTTACCGACTCCGTCTAGATGCTGGCATCTCTGGCGAGGCATTTGGAACCCCTGCCAGATGAGGAGGGGGACCATTTCCTGACTCAAATCCAGTCCCTTTTCCAGTCAGACTTTATTGCCAAGCAACAATCCTCAGACCAGAAAGAAGGAGAACCATTAAATACCTCATCAAAGCCAGCAGATTCAGGTGAAATTCCTTTTGACCACATGATTAGTAACGACAGCCCCCAGGAAGGCGAAAGGGACTCAGAGACAGTGTTGCATCTAGGTTCCGTGCTGTCTTCTGAACATGACTATCTCCTGTGAAAAAACACAGGGCTCGAATAACAAAACTTGTCGTACTTTCTTAAACAGTGTAGTATAGTACTGCATTAAAATGAACAATTGACAGTTAAAACAACCATAGGTTTTTCATACATAAATATCTAAGTACTGATCCAGTTCTTTGCAGAGGTCATGAATTCTTCATGCTTTGTGTCTATTGACGGTAATTTGTGTGATGTTTGGTAGCTGAAGCTGGAAGGAGATCTTCTTGTACAAACAGTCCTTTTTACACATTTTCTGAAAAAATTAAATTACTTTGGTCTGTCTGTATTGAGTCTATTCAAATCACTTAAGTGGAGTGATATTTTCGAGACTTGTCAGAGGCTTAAAATAACTTTTTATTTTTAACATAAGTTGATTGCTTCAAGCGCTAATGTTAAATGCCATTTTGCTGCAAACAAATATTCAATTTTTGCTCAAAACTTCCAATTCACATTGTTTTAGACTTCAACATCTTACCATCTAATAACAGAATTAGGGTTTTTTCATCTCTGTAATGTTTTGGATCACAATTAGTCAGTTATTTAGTTTTATATCAAGAAGGTATTTGATATGATTGTAATTTCAGTTCCTCAACTCAAATTTCACAGATACACTCGTTGAACTTTGTGTGTCTGTTTTTGAAGTCTGGCTCCTGAAGAGCTTCTGTTTGGGAGCAAAAAAAAAAAAAATAGTAAAGCCCCCCAGTCTAAATTATTAATCCAGTCAAGGTGAACTTAAGTCTCAGGATAATGTACTTTTATATCAATGATGGATCCTCACAGTTATAGTAAACCAAGTTTGTTTGAATGGATATGTGAAAATGTTCTCTGTGCTTCTGGTGTCTTTTAAACATAGAAATAAAAGTGTATATTTTTTGTGGTCTGTTGCAGTTTTTATTATTTTGTATATTGCAACACTAAGCACAAACATTTTAGCATTAATGAAGTATATTTATTATTTCAAGACAAGGCCAAACTCGAGGCCCACCACTTCATTTTATCTGGCTGGTGATGATGCGCTCCGACTGTGTTCAGGGGTGTTTGTTGTGGGATGTCAGGCTGCGTCTTAAGAGCGCAAAATGGTTTGCAAGCCCGAGCTATGCCCGATTTGGGGATATTTTTAAATTATTATTTGAGCTTGCACAGCACTTTGATCAACTGAGGTTGTTTTTAAAAGTGCATTAGAAATAAACTTGACTATCTCGTTGTGACTCTTCAGAATTTTCTCTCTCTCTCTCTGTCTCTCTCCGTCTCTCTCTCTCTCTCTCTCTCTCTCTGTGCAGTTGGTGGTCCTCACCTCCTCTTTTACTATTAGACTCAACCAAAAATCCTTCAGATGTCATGTTGTAACTTGAGCACAGACACATATACACATAATTTTTTAAAATAATTTTGCCTTTCATAGTCTTCTGCTTATTGTGTCATTTCTTTCATGAGACCAAATGACATCACCACATTAAGCACGGCTGCAATGTAAGTACATTTATAGTGATGATCATATGACCGTTGTACAGCGCACATGTTACAGCATCATCAGACCTGAGGTTTGGTTCTCAGACTTCAGAAAAAAGGATTAGGTCTGGACTGCAAACAGCCACAGTCCAAACACACCTTCAAGTTTGGGCAACGTGACTGATTTTAGGCGTAGGGCCGTTTAAAATTCAATATATTGTACACATTTTATCGTGGAAAAATTTTCACTGGCTCACACTGCTGTAAGACCTGCAATAGGTATAATGGCATGACACAAAACAACCTCAGACAAAATGGTAATATTTGCTAAAACTGAAGTCAAGTTAGGAATTATAGCCTGCATTCACACTATGCAAACCAAATATATTTAAGTGGGGGTGTCAAAACATTAAACAAGTGTCATATTCACTTTGATTATTACACAGCTCTAATGAATGCTGCATTCTGATTGGTTAATTGCTGCAGTCTGTACTTTATAACAGACAAGTCAAGTATAAAACAGCGTTGCTAGGGATGCTGGTTTGATCAGAGGAGCACGGTGAAAAAAGGTTACAGAGGAACTTGTATAACAACCTCCTCACTCCACATTATTTCTTACTTATAAGAGTGAACACACTAACTGTGGGCCATAAAATCATTCTTTGCATTGCAGAGGTCTCCATACTGTATACTAAGAAATGGTATGAATGACTCCTTTCACAAAAAAAAGGAATGTCACAATAACAGTCAAAATAATAATATATTTGTTTGTTTGGAGGTCCAGTCTTATTTGTTTCATACCCATCTGGCTTAGTATGAGTGCACAGTTACTGCTGCTCATCTGAGTAGAAGCATAGACACATGTACAGTTCTGTTTTCCTGTTGGAATTATCATTTTTCGAGCTTCAAACTTTTACAGAAACAACTGTTGCCTAGCCTGTTTAAGAAATAAATGACGGTTTTCATATGGCTATTTCAAAGTCAGCTTTTCACAATTTCTGCAATACATAGACATACTGAGGAATTTAAACTTTGTGACTCTCAGCCTCCCAGAAAACACGGAATACAGCAAACAGTAAAAAACTGAGTAAAAAAAATATAAAACAAATCTATTTTCAGAGTTCTTATTTTTAAGTTAGCTAAACTAAGGTATGTCAAGTGAATTTATTTAAAATTAAGTGCTACTGACATGCTTTGGCACAGTATTTTAAGTTTGTGTGACTTACCTTTACTGAGTTCCTATCTACTTTATTTAAGATACCTCAAGTGGAGTTTATTGCATATTTCAAGTAATGTCCACTCATTTTGGCAGGAGATAAGTTTATTTGACTCAAAATATTTGAGTTGCAATAACTTTATTTGAATTAAACTATACTTAGATATATTAAGTGTTAATCATTTCACAACACTTAAAATCATTGTTTGTTTACTTACCTTTCTGGTTTCCTAAATTTGTTTAAGTAAACTCCACTTGTTAGAATTTATAGTGAAGGATTGACAGCTGCCGAAATGTAGGACAATGTTATATCTAGAAATTGTAATTTGTATTTGAATATTTGAGAGAATAGTCCGACACCACATTCCTCTCCTAGGGATGTATTGTGCTTATATATTTGTGTATACAGATTATTTTTTTCCCCTCACCTTGGCCTTCGGTTTTGGGACCAGGAGCTTGAAGTCGGCTGGAAGCTCCTCATCCATGTATTGTCTGTCTGAGAAGTAAACTCTCTTTACCGGCTTTGTATTTTTAATTGAATTTTAAATTCGGGTTTCCAAGGTTACTTCAATTTTTGTGAACTAAGCCAGTTTAAATATAGGTGTTTATTTTCAAACATTTTAAATGGTTCACATTTAAATATAAGTGAATGCGTTATTCAAATATATAGAGGAAGGTGAAATCCTTCTTGCATGAAAAAAACAAAGAACTTTAATTCATAATATAACGAATAGTACCACGGGGTGTCGCTGTTGCTCTGCCGACTAGAAGTTAAACAGACATAAACGTAGACGCCTCATTGAGCGGGTTGGTCCGTCACTGGGATACGACACCGCGTCCGCCATATTGGATGTGGCAAACTTACCAGTAAACTAATACAATGAAATGGACCGAACTTTATAAAGCGCTCTAAAAAGTGTTTTTAGCCAATGTCCGCCATTGATCCATTCACAAACAAACACTAATATATTTGGAAATCAAACAAGCACCAAAGATACCATTTCTACTATTATTTTATGTAATATGTGCCTTCTTTTTTTCTTCTCTCCCGAGTCTTCTTTCTCATTCCTTCTGTATTATTCTTCCTTTCTCACACCATGTAATTCCTGTATATAATCTAACTAACCCCATTTAGTATATATTTAAAAAAAACTTGTTAACTTTAATTGATCCATTGTATGTTTATATTTACCTGCTTCTTACAGGTAACTCAATGACTTATTTATTATAACTATAATTGTTGTTGTTTTTATTTCTTTACACACTGATAATGTCATTGTTACTTTATTCAGTTCAACATCATTGCTTACACACTCACACAGTATTAATTCATTTAAGCAGGATTTTTCTTTCTTCTCACTAATGTAATGTAGGCCTACTGTTGCTGTGTATCTTGTACTGTGATGTATAACAAAAAAAGACAACATTTCTAACTTTTAATGTATTATAGTCATTTTTTTTTTAATAAAGAGCACAAATGTTTATATATTATACAATTCATTCTGATAAATCATTTATATTGACATTGATGAACATTTATGAACATGTGAATACACACATGTCTATACAGGGGTTATTTATGACCATATGTACACACACGTCTACACGGGTGGGATTTGTGAACATGTGTACACACATCTATACATGGAGGCATTAAGACAGACGTGTATATATTTAATATATTTATACAACTGCAATCTCTGTTTGCAGAAGTTAAAAACCTTGGAAAAGGACAGCCTTGCACAGCTTTTTCCATGTGTTGCCAGTCTGCAGCTTAAGAGTGTTCAGTTTGGTAATATGGTGCAGCCTCAGTTTGTGGAAGACAGACACAACTTCTGACATCAACAAAAAATGGTGGTTGTCAATTGCAAATTGTGTTTATTGAATGTGCCGCCCAGAAAAAACACATCCTCAGACCCAGTCTCTGCAGGAACCAAATGACAGATCAAGGCCACTTTTACAACTTGTTCTGACCTGTTTGCCCACACGGTGCCAATGTGAGTGATTTAACCATACTTTACACAATCTGTTACGACCCCTTACACCTGAACAAAAGCGTAGGTGGCCTCGGTATTTATCTCAAGTGACCCATACCTATAATACGATTGTACCAGTCTATAGGCATGGCCCCTTACTTTTTAATGTTTGGGAGAGAGACGAGTGCTGGGAAGAATATAAGGAGGCAGTTAATGTTAATAATTGATCCAACATCATCTTATTGCAACAGCTTGTTAGTGTATATGGTGTGAGGTTGTATAGCTATAACCTTTACAGGGACTAGGACTTAATTTTTATTATTATTTTTTTTAGAATAAATCTTATATGGAACTGTTAGCACAAACACACAATAAATTAATCACAATTTTGAGAGGGTATGTTGAAGTGTTTTATTTGGTTGGAATGAAATATAGCTGGAATTAAACTGTAAAAAGGAACGCTGGAGCAGGTCATTTATTCCATCTACTGTAAGATTACAACACCATATTAGTCTTTAACTTGGACTACATATTTTTCTCTCATTTTTCTTCACTCAACCAATTCACTTGGCCATTCCTATATTTTCAGCATGACCACATATGCATATATAGAGACAGATGCTGACAAAAAAGAAACTAACAGGTTTTCCAACCATAGTCTATAAGATTTATTGCCAAGAAGCATTACTACACAATGAAATAATCCACAGAAAATATAAATTTCCTTTCTTTCTTTTTTTTT
>JBAMYA010052008.1:0-31870 GCA_037176975.1 Arrhamphus sclerolepis | reverse complement strand
CGGGGGAGAGAGAGGTGTTTGGGGGGGGGGGAGGAGGGTTTCTTGGGGGGGAGGGGGGGGGGTGGGGGGGGGGGGGGGGGGGGGGTTGTTTTTTTTTTTTTTTTCTTTTTTTTTTGGCAAAAAAAAAAAAAAAGGCGGGGGGGGGGCTCAAGTTTTTGTGAGCAAGTATGTTGTCTCTGCTGTGAGGTGTGTATGGCTGGTGGTGTTGAAGGTTCTTTGCTTGGTTGTGTTTCAACAGCTCTCGAGAGGACGGGGCAGAGCTTTAGGGCTTTGTGAATGAAATGAATGACTCATTAAGCGTGCATTTTCACCAAAGCCATTGGCTAAATGCTCTTTTTGGCAGCACATACTGACGTTGTGAGGGATACTGGTGAAGGAAAATATTCAGCATAGCCATAATTAAGATTTCTTTTTGACTATTTCTAATGAATTTTAATTTTGACTCATTGGAAATCATTCAATGGGTTAACATAGTTTATAATATGATTTACTGACAGAAATATTTACTTTGGCAATTGCTCCAGAAATGCATTTTGATATCAGTGCAGTTTTTTGTCATCTGTGTTTAGTCAGTTAATTCTTTTAAGGCAGTAAACTTATTGTAGCTTGTGTTTACCACCCTAATCTTCTCGTAATCCACATTTATTGGATACACATTTGATTTTTAAGCTCATGTTTAAACTGCGTGCAGCTAATGGATTGGCTTTTGAAAGTCTCTCATTCAGACAGCGGCTCTCAACAGCAGTGGGGCTTTGTTTCCGCTGGGTATTGTTTGAAGGTAAACACGTCAGCTTTTCCTGTGGGTACACCAGCCTCACAGTCCAACAAACCAGGTTTCCAAGTGTTAGCATGTTTACCCTGACATGCGTGCGTAAACACCGAGGCACGTCACTGCTACTGTGTGCGTGTGTTTGTGTGTGCCGCCGTGGGAAGGTACATTCCACACATGACAGTAGGTGTGACCAGGCAGGTATCATAAGCTCTGACATGCTTTGTGTGGGGAGAGGATGCAGGTGAAAGCTGCAGATAGGCTCATCTTACATATTTTCTTCAGTGACACTGCTGATCATTTCCTTTACTATACTACAAATAGAGTGCCTTATCATGGCTCTGTTATCATACCAACTAACGTTTTTGAAAGGCTAAAAACCACAGCAAGACATCAGGACTGAAGTCTTCAATTTTGAAATGTTAAACTCTCCAAGATGACACAATGCCTCGAAATATTCCTGTTTTGCTTGTTGTGCCAGGTTCAAATTGTACAACTTTTAGCTTATAAGATTAAGCCACATTGCACGTTGTGAAATAGGTGGATAATTAATTTAGTTTGTCTTTTGAACAAACTGAATCATGGCTACAACAGAAATAAAAGGCACTAAACGCAAAGTCAGTGCGTCATTTGCAGGTTGCTGCTAGTGTGCTAACGCATCGATGATGCTAAAGTTAACATTGCTGTAGTAGTGTTTGTGTGCTTTGAAAAGAAAAGAAATAAAATCAACACAAAGAAATGTCTTTCTTCTTTATTTGAGTTGCACACATTTATTCACCCTGTCTCTGTTGTATCTGGCACTGTCGTTGCTAGGTTACTGTGCTGTGTAGACACGCTGATGTTTACGTTAATTCATGGTGCGTTCTACAGATGTGAGATCTACTATCACTGCTTTTGAGCTACAGTGGTTGACTTTTTTTCCCACGTTTGCACATCTTTTGTCTGAGATGGCCGAAAGCGTACAGTGTGAACCCGGAAATAGGCCATCAGTTGGTGTTGGATGACTGTAAATGTCTTTACTTCTGATGATGAGCAGTTACAAACGCAAAGTAAGGAGCAGTGAAGACTGGAAAAGTCTCCATGACAGTGACGTAATCCCATGATAGAGCAGGAAGTAGAGACAAAGTTTATTAAAATTTTAAGTAATGTATAAAATAGTGAAAAGTTGTATTTTAAAAAGTCTTAGTTTTTTCTCCTTTTTATTTATTCTGTTGGAGAACTGGAAGACTTATAAAAGACCAAATTTCCCCTCCTAAGTTTGTGGTGCTCAGTACTTCCATCTTGACACTATTTTGTTTTGTTTTTTGTTTTGTTTTTTTGTCTGCGAGGCAGAGAAGCTCCTTGTGGGTTCAACCTGTCGCCAGATGTGCTCAAGGGAGTTTTTCAAGCTTGCAGACTGTGTGGAATGTGCGTCACAAAAGTAAAGCCGGTGATTCCTCCAGTTACGTGTTTTGTGTGAGCTGTAGTGATTCTGTTTGAACAGCATTGAGGTTAAGCTTTAAACGATTGTGTTCAACAAAACGGTGTTTGTGTGCAGCTTACCTTGAGGACCTGGCATTGTGTTGACTCTCCGAAGGACAGATATTCTGTCAATTTGGTGAGCAGCATGTGGGTGGTTAAAGTGAAAAGAGAAGGTAGCTTAGCTGTGCTGACAGGAAACCTCACAGAAGCTATATATACTTTGAAAATCATGTTATCGTGCTTTGCATAAAAGATATCTTTTCTGCTTCACAAATGCTATGCTAAACAACTGTCAGATTCTGGCAGAGATTTTTTCTTTCTTGTTGAAGTTATTTTAACTTGCCTTCAAGGACAAATTCTCAACTCTCATATGACATCTTTGATCTGTAATATTGCTCTGACTACTTCATGTTGCATGAGCATAAACCAGAGAATGTATTTAGTATGAATGTGGCGACCTGATACTGAAATTCTGTTGCATAACATGCAACTTCAGTGCTCACACTGTGGGACTTGTTCACCACAATCAGTTATTAACACTGACTGGAAAAGAAAGAAGGGACAAGAGAGGGAGAGGGAAGACTAAGCAAAGGTTCACAGGTCAGGACTAGCGCTCGTTTCTGTCTGTCATCAGACATCGCATTACAGGAATATGGAGTAAAAAGTAGTACTAGCGGTGTTTATAGTCATGCGGAGACGCAAGTCTCAGAAATAAAACTTGGGAGGAAGTGGGTGAATCTGGCGGCCCTGCATTTGTATGTCTGGACAGCAGTGATGTGTCGCTAGCAAACGAGAAGTCTCAAGCCGATGTTTTTAAATTTAGCGGCTGCAACAGTTTTGACATGCTGCGAATCCATGTGATCGTCCACACGCAGATTATTGTTCAGACAATCTAGCACAGACTGCAATGGCAACCATTTTTATTTATTTATTATTAATTGCAGTTTCAACAAGCTTTAATTTAAAAACTGTACTTTTGAGTTTAAACAAATGTTTGTAATTTCAATAAAATGCAAGTTCAAAAAGGCATGGAAATTTCTCTTTTTTTTGGATCAAAAATATATTGAACCATGACACTAAAGTATCAAACCGAAGCATGAATTTTCTGTACCAATAACCAACCTAATCTTGCTGGTGCAGATTATTTTAGCTGTTTGAAATATTGAATAAATCATAGGAATGGTGATTTTGATTTTATTTGTATGTTTTATTCCGTTTTGTAGTGTTTTTGGTATCAGAGCCATCATATTTCTTAGACCAGCTTGATCACTATAAGCAGTAACATCAGATTACAGAAATTCAGAATGGCTTTACATGTTTTCTTCTTGCATTTATGAATTTTTGTTTTTAATTGGATGTTGACATAGTGATAATACATTCCCCATGGGTGATGGATTCAGCGGGGTGACATTATTTTCTTTAGCCAGGCAGTGCTAATATCCAGTAGACCACAGCCTGTACGAGGAGCTGATTTCCTTTCTTATTCTGTACTTTTGTCTTTTTGTTTTGCCAGTGAACACCAAAATGTAAAAGAAAAACCACTGAAGGTTACTGTAAACATTCTCGACTGAGAGCTGCGATATTGACTGAGCCATGCATCTACATTAAGCAAGCTAGCAGTGAGGGGAAATGTCTTCCATAAAAGCTTTGCAGATACACAAAGCAATTAGTCTTTCATTCATTTTTTTTTTGTTTGGATTCATCATAACTGAATACATCTGATGAATATGTCAGTGTGAAAGTCGTTCTTGGTTTGAGGCTTCATTTTCTGATGTAATTTCTGGCATTTGCTGCTTTTTCACATGGTTTTCATAGACTCTCTGGAAGCCAATTTGTAGGTCTTGGCTGACTGCTCGGGTGAAAGCTTTTTTTGTTTTTTTGTGAAACACACCTGCTCCACATCACTTCAAACTTTATGTGTGACTCAGCTTTTTCAGGCTGGGACTACAGCGGTGTGGTCTCACCAGGAGATTCCAGCTTCAGTTACTGTTATCTTTACAACTGGCCACACACAATGAGCAGTTTCTGATCTAAGTCCATAATGTAAGAGCAACTTTACGAGGGGTTAAGCAATCTGCTTTGGCTGGGATCAGGAACTCGATGTGTATATGATAAACCTGGATCATTACGCACATAGCAGACATTAGGCACAAGTGAAATCTGAAAAAAAATTCTTTAAAAAGTAATTTTCTTGCGATGCTTTTTACTATTTCTGATTCTAAAACCCTGGTTTTGAACAATTTAGGCTATTTCACATCATTACGTTAATCATTATTGTTGGTTAGCGTGACAACCAATCAAAGTGATGTAATCAGGAGAGTGTTGTGAGTTAGATGGAGAGAGAGTCAGTGAATGCAATCTGATTGTTGCTGTTTTAGCTGGCAGAATTTGAGAATACACTCAACCAATATGTTGGTTTTTTTTTTTTAAATATAGAACGTAACCGTTTGTTCTGTTTGACGTTAGTTGTAGCCAGCTAGCAGATGTAGATGATCCTATTCAGATTAGTTCTTGAATACATTCCTTTATCATTAGAGCAAGTTTAACAGACGTCCCTCACCATTTGTAAGTGAGATGGGCCTCATCCACCACAATCATGGAAATCCAAGTCTCTAATTAACTGCTGATGCCAAAGCTGATTCAAACCACCACTGTTTACCATCCAGACTACGTTGCAGCTCTGTCATCATGTTAAGTCTTCTTATGAACCCTCAATAATGATAATGCTATCCTCGTTATGATTATTAATGTCGCTATTATTATTATTATTGTTCTGTGTTTAGAAAATGACCAATTTTGCTGATCACAGAAAAGCTTTTTTCTAGCTGTAGCTGGCCGGGTTTTTAAGAGTCAGCTGCACGTGTATCATCATATCCATTTACCTCTGACTGGAAGCCAGTTGCTCCTATAGAGCACGATTAAATCTGGAGCGCTGACAGAAGCAATGTTGTTGGAGGCCTCTTGTTTGGCAGATCCCACTGTGGAAACACTGAGTCACTGTCCACAACACAAACCACTGGCTGCTGACAACTGCCTTCTGCCCTCTTCCCTTTGCTTTCCATTCATTCCTCTGCCCCCTAACATCCTCTGTGTCTAAACAACAATGAGGTTCAAAACATATTTGGGTAAAACAAGAAAGTTGTTTGTTCAGTCAACACTTTTTGTCCAAATATGGCTCCCCTTGTCTTGTTCTTTGTACTGCAGTGAGTTGTTGAAAGCAGTGTTTTATGCTTATACATCATCTTTTCTTAGTCTTGAATGCATCATAGAAATATTTTGTCGTTTTTTTTTAAATTTTTTTTATGGTTTTCCTTTGCTGACCCAATATCTGTTTCACAGAGGACGCTTGTCTTACACAGTGAATTTAGCAGCTTGACAGTTATTTTGTTATTTCAAGGGTGGAGCAGGTGGAGTTAACTTTATTTGAAGATAAGGGATCCTGACACAATGTTTTTGTTGAAGTGAAAACAAGACACTTGTACTGACAGCATTCCTGTCGTGAAGACTGATGCCAAAATGATTTACACCCCCATTCTTCTCAAGATTTACAAGAATGAAGCCAGGCTGGAAGTGAACTTTCCTCCACCTTGTCATCAATCAGTCCTTATGTGCTCAATCTTTAGGATTAGAGGTGTCTTACACAATGAATGAGTAGCCAGCGGTCCCATTGGCCAGTATATTTTGATAATATTTCAGGAATATAAGTTCACATAAACAATTTTTACGGTCTCTGTATGGAATTCAGCTATATTCACCTGGAGGCAACATCCAGCCAGTGGGATTTTTACGACACAAAAGCTCTTATTCATGCAGCAGTTTGTCAGAATTGTTGAGCATAGTCTGAGTTCCCTCAGGCCGAAGGTGGTGTGGTTCATGAGTGGAAGTCAATCCATGTTACTATGTGCTTGCAAGCAATATTATTTGTTCATGCAACACATTATAAGTTCTTTCACATTTTTCTGTTCTTACGTTTTCATTTACCTGTTTATCTACATTGCTTGCTCTCATTTATTTCCAGAAATGATTCTGTCATCTGCATTTTCACTCACTCAGTCATGCTTTTGGTGGCTTGTTTTCTTGTTCACTCCCCTCCTTTTCTGACAGGTTTCAGAAGTAGGTGCAGCACTCATCTCTGGAATGCTGAGAATGTGAACGTGGGATTCCATGAATTTCCTGCCTACTTCACCAACAGTTGTCTTCAACAGTGAAACATGGCAGCCGATTCAAATAATATTGTGTATTATCTTGAATATATAATTAATTTACGTCCCCTCCTTTAGAGAGTTGTTTTTTTAAAAGAATGTATTTGACTTTGGAAATACTTAAAGGTGTTTTTGAAAGATCTGACTGGGAGTGGACGGTGGAGAATCTTTGGTCCTTAATGTGTAAAACAAATAAAGTGAGATAGCGTAATTAGAAATAAATGTTTTCTTGAGAGAGATTAGTTTGGACGATAAGTGCAGAGAGGTGACACCACTTAAACACTTATATCTTAATGACTTGAAGTTCTTTGTTACCTCTTTTTTCATGTAAACAAGTCCTAAATTTAGTTCAGTTGACAATGGAAGTGGAACACGGCCTTTTAGATTCTTTTTTCAGTATTTATTTTTATATTTTTTGCTGGATTCAACGTTTGAACTGAAGGCAACATGAGACAACAAATTTGGTAAATGGATATGAAAACAAAAACAAAAAACAACTTACCTATTCACCTTCAGCAACCCAGGGTTAAAGTGTTATCATTATATAACATTTATCAACAATTCAGTTTTTCTGGCTCACACTGAAAACTTATGATTTTTTTTTAAAGCATTTTTTAAAGTCCAGATAATCACGTAACTTTAAATGCCACATAAAATGATCTTTTACTTCCCTTTATACGAGTTCTTGTGGAGAACCAAAGTACAGGGAGACACTTTATTCTCATAGATTGGTGTTTAATGTTTATTTACAAATCAGTGTCGATATTACCAGCCTAGGTTGTAAATAATGTTTGTGAACACTCTTTGTTATACCTAATGGAATTTCCAAATTTCCTGTGGTTTCCAGACTGACTATTGTTTATGAGCAAATCTACAAACAGGATCTACACACAATCTAGAAACACTGGGTTGTTTATAAATGTTGTTCATAAGTAAAGTTTGAACTCCTCTTTTTCCCTTTCAGAAATTGGTGGAAGCTATTAGTATAGCACTAAGGTGGTTTTTCTGAATAGTAATGCTTCAGCAAGAATGGTTAAAGACCTGGTAGAACCCCTAATATAAAAAAAAACAACAATAATACTAGAGACCATGTTGATTCTGAAACGAAGCAAGTGCTTAGCTTAGTGTGACCAGCTAGTGCTGTAACATGAATAATACAATAACTGTTGATGGCTGCATCACCGATGCCTCTTTGGGGAAGCAAAGCATCTACTGAAGCAAATTGCAAGTGATTCATAAACAGAGATCACTTAAAATGATCATCTGCTGAAGTAGTGGACAAGAGACTTCCATATGGGACACCAGCTGTGGACCCCTGGGACTTTGATATGAAATTGGGAATGTCGGATGCAGGTGACAAGAGCAGCTCGAGGTTCTTAAATATCCAGTTCGGTACAAATGAGTGTAAATATTAATTTTACTAGATTGTAAAGTTCGATCTAATGGTCAACAGGATGAACACAAAACGAAACATTCAAAATAAATAAAATGAATAAATAAATAAATATTTGGCTTTGGTACTGAACCAGCACTTTGACCTCTTGGGTGGTAAAGGGGTCAGAGAGACTGAAATGCAACATAATCCCTGATGCACAATTTAGGAAATGAAAGTCTTAATCTTTATGTATGCCTACGATAGCTGAGACTCAGCTTTCATCCAGTGCTATCACTGGAAATAAAAACTGCTGTTATATAACACATGTATTGTTAAATAACAAATGTATATATATAAAAAAACAAAACAATTGAAGTATCTCTCTTCTTTACAAACTTTCAAACACCGCTGTACGTGTTTGTGGAAAATGTAAGTTTGTTTGTCTGAGGTCCGTCCTCCATTTTTACTGTTTGGTGAATTCCCCTCGATAGCTTCCCAACCTGGAGCCACAGTCTGCAATTATCAGACACTTATCAGATCAAATATTGACCGCTTGTTCCATTCTTATCAGTTATGTAACCATATTTATGGTAATCCACTTTGGGCAAATGTGAAGTCACAGGGCACTGAGCAAATTTTGAACCAAGTCACATTACGTTTCTTGCTACGCACATGCAATAATAGATCTGTGCATGCAGTATGCAAGGGTTAAGGGTTTAACTCCACTAAATATGGTAATGACCCTCCCATAAAAGGTTTTCATATATGTTATTGACAAAACACTGCCAATAAAATATTGTTTATTGATTTCAGCTTTGTTTGCAACTCGAATAATCTTTTTAATTTTATTTTGAAGGGATTACTACTTAAACATTAGATGCAGCCATGCTTACATGTCAAGTGTGACCAAGCTACAAGAGGAAAGTCCGACTATAACTGACAAGTCTTTTATGAACCAATGAAACAATTTAATTACAGCAAAGAAAAAGTTTTTTTTTATCTTTGTAAAGCCATCTTGTCAGTTCTCAGTTAGTTTGGAGAAGGACCTTCACTGAGTGCACATGATTGAATTGAATTACTGCTATTATCAAAAGTAGCCGTAAAATCCAAATTGATGTCCTCTCCTTGTCTATTTTCAAACCAGTGAGTTCTCATTTGAAAAGATTTATCTGTGTGTTATGACAGTCAGAGGTAACTCCCATCCCAGGTCATTGCTGTGAATCAGATAAACCTCCATGGCCTGATAGAGACTTGAGTATGGGGGAAAGATTACAGGGATGTGCTGTAAGAGTCGGACCCGGGAGCCGATAAGTAGGCATGTTAGAGGAACAGATGGAGACAGATTGATCTATGCATATGGAAACGACTTGCACGCACACATCCTTAGAGACTTTGAGGTTAAGCTTTAGTGTTTCAGGGATCACTTACAGTACGTTCCATTAAAAAATGTGATGACTGTGCAAGGCAGTGACTGGTATGCGATGTGCTCTGATGCTGACATTTTTCCTATGGCTGCTGCCTTTTTACGTGCAGTTTTGCCTTTTCACAACTTTGTAAAATCGGTATGTTAATACTTATAAATGTTTGATACGCTCAAAGTCAACAGCAGCAAGTGACATTGGGTTCTATAAATTATTTTAAAGTATCATCAGTGGACACAATCAAGACGCCTGTCTAGTAAAGTTGATGTACATTAATCCAGTTTATATGAACATACTGAGAAGAAACCATTCACTGGCAGGGAATGCTTTTTTCTTTTTCTTTTTGTCAGTGTATGGCAGCCAGAGGCCTGTTGTGACTCAGATACTGGGATTCAATGGGGAACTACATAGTTGGTTGTTTTTTTTTTAATGCTAACATAAGCAAATTATATGCAA
Organism: Arrhamphus sclerolepis; assembly: GCA_037176975.1. Taxonomy (NCBI): domain Eukaryota; kingdom Metazoa; phylum Chordata; class Actinopteri; order Beloniformes; family Hemiramphidae; genus Arrhamphus; species Arrhamphus sclerolepis. The sequence continues at coordinate 22,186 of JBAMYA010052008.1, read as the reverse complement.
ATGTTCATGCATTGGGTTGTCATGTTAACGCACTGCAGAAAATTGAGCATTTACTGTAGCAGAGTTTAAAAAAAACAAAAAAACTTTAATACTTCTTGGTCAAATGCACAGCTTAACTGCTTGCACCGGATCACACATTAACCCCCCCCCCCCTCGGCCTGCACCCCTAGCATAAGTGTTAGCTCTGACTCCTTCCTCTCCATTTACACGTAACCTTCAAGGTGTGATTGCTGCATTTTTTCCCCCCCTCCATCTAACAAAGAATAAGGAAACCTGAGTGCCATTCGTTAAGTGTCAGTGGTTTAATTTAGCTAATGTTTGTACTGCTCCCGCCTGAGAAACTATGCATTCCAGGTTCACCTGGTTTTTACAAGACCCTGGGGGCCCCAGAAACATCTGAGGGTCCCATGACAACTTTCTTGCCTAATCTAAAGCTGGCCATTCCATCTGTAAGATTCTTGCTGATATTTATCTTTGTAATCCCAAATTGTGAGAAAGGAAAACCAAACAAACAAACAAACAGAGGGATAAAACTGCTATGCTGCTTGGGTCTGTTTTTGATTTATGATGCTTCGGTGACTGTGAGAATTAGAGCAGCGCTGCTTGTCTGAACGCATAGGTGAAAGAGATCAGCTATCACTTTACTATTTGTCAGCCCGCCTGTGGCTACGAGGCCGTGGACATGACAGTTATGCGTATGCCAAGTGGAAACGTACATTACCAGCTTTAATTTGCCTGCTGCAGAGCCAGAGCCTCAGTATTCATTTCCAGTACATGCTTCTTCATGTTTCCCCGTTTTCTGTTTGTGTGTCTGCCTAAACTCAGCAGTCCACTCCCAGTGTTTGCCTGCCAGCTGAGTTCTGTCTGGCCTGCTGTTTGACTCAGTACTGTGTGTTCTGTCTGTAACCTCCGCTGCTCTGAACAGACAGGCGTAATCATCTGGCTGCTGTGTTGTCCGTTGTTGAGACGAGACAAACGCAGAGGAGTAATAACGGAGAAAGTGGACTCATGAGTTTAAAAAAAAAAACCCAGAGGTGACGAGGAGCTCTGTCAACCCTCTTAAAACCTGTGACTGTAATATTCCAAAATAGATGTGAAATAATGTAAAACAGATGCAACAGAGTGTTACTGAGGAGACTGGTTTTCTGTTGTATTTTTAAACTCAGCACTTAGTTTTGACTTGAATTATGTTAGTTTTACTATAAAAATCACCACAGCTAAAAAAAACAACAACAGTTCATTGTATCTTTCTAGTAGTTATTCCCATATCCTATATGGGATTTTTACTGTCTTGTAGTGATGTATGTGTCTCTCCTGCACCCCCATTACCCCCCCCTCCCTTTTTTTTGGTAATGTTGCTTAGCAAAATTAAAGAAAACATAAAGTGAAAACAAAAGTTGCATTGTAGATATTAAATCAAACAAACAATTCCTAAGACTTACTAAATTCACTTCTGGTAAAGTAACTGCTTAGATTACACAAAGCATCAGATTTTCCATTTCTGTGTGTGGCGGCGTTTTTGTGTGTGTGTGTGTGTGGTTGTTTGGTTTGGCTGTTGAAAAGATGGTAGCCTGTGTGCAGCTTTCTGGGCCAAACTACTCTTACCCCAACCCCCCCTCCCAACAGTAATAGTAATATTTTTTTTTTACAAAGTGACAATCTGAACTCTTTTTGCATAAGAGTATTAATAAAACAAGAAGCTTCTAATAGCTTCTAATACAGTATTTATAAAGACATAATAAAGCTATTGTTTTACATCTATTGTGGGTGTATTCATAGCTGTCATTTTCTAACATCCCTCAAGTTTTGCTGGTGATTTGTGAATTCGGTCTATTTCATGTACAAATCTTTCATTTACTGGCCATGCCTCTCTCTCTTCTCCTTCCCTCCGTCCGATGGTTTCTGGAATCCATTCCACAACCAGCACCAGGACTGTCGTCACTGGGCTTTTCATGAACACAACTCCAAAGTTTGATAGTGTGGGAATGCTCCGTGGCTTTCTCTGCACAGCACTGCTCTTCACTGTTAGTGCTCACAGTGTGACACTGTCTAGTGTCAGTTGGTGCTTGAAATGATTTGCTACAGATTCACATGTGTTTAATTCTGCTGAGTCTCATTGTGGTTAAACCTTTCAAGCTTTGTATTAGAACCATTCGGGGTGGGGGGGGCACCTTCTTTGTCAAGTAGAAAGACTGAGCTGTTGGCTAAAATCTGAGCTTTTAAAAAACCTCACATTGATGCTGACAGTAATTAGGCTTTACTGCACAGTGGAGAAGGGGATTTGGGTGAGCTTCTTTGTTGTGTGGACAGTGATAGTGTATTATTATGACATATATTATGATTTGACAGGATCAAGAGTAGGTGGAAGAATGGAGCAGAGACATTGACAGATGGATCAGAATGGTATTTGCAGTAAAGCTCTTTGTACCAGGGTTGAAGGGAGAAATGAGCCAAAACATGAAGCTCTCTGTTTCCTGGTTGCTTTTTGTTTCTACTTTTTACTTTTGGTCATGAACTGGGGGTGGTGACCAAAAGAACAGCCTGGGATTGCCTTGTATTCCCCCGGAAGATGAAGCAATTACAGATATTGTATGGCATTTGATGTCAAGCTTCGTTGATTTGTTAGAAAATGTAATTGTAGCTTATGAGTGATGGGCGTATCTGCCATAATATAGAAGGCATAACAGACGAACATTAAGGCTTTCATTAGCAAGCACTTGGTAATATGATTTTTATCTTCCCACACCCAAGCATAATTTGTCACTTATGTCATATTCTACACCACAGGGTCAGGTAATGTGGTAATGCACACTCTCGTTTACGTCGCGTTGGAGAACACTAATGCAATATCCCTCTTCTTATGGCACTTCTGACAAGTTTGACATTTTTGTCTTCTGTCTTTTTGTACATTGCAGGTGCTAAAATGGAGCATTTCTTTGCCTGTAGTTAAGGAAGCTTATTTCAATGCAGGCCAAGTGTGAGCTTTCATATGCAGCAGTAGCTGCCAGATTTTCAGAGATATTTGGTGCAATATTTCCTCTTTCAAACATGTAAGTATGGAAATATGAAAAATATTATTCAAACATTTAAAAAAAAGTTGATCCCTACTTGGAATCATTTTTGGTTGTTTTAAAGCACTTTAAGTTCCATAGTTCCATATTGTTTAGTTTTGTCTTCTTGAAGAGGCTAAAATATTTTTTTCGACTTGCCTGAGTAATTAAATGCTGTATTTGAAAATCGATGTTTCACTGCACTGAAACATTTGTGTGGCTACCTATCTGGCTCTGTACAACGTACCTCATTACGATATTGACAGTCTCTCGGAGACCTTGTAGCTAATGTGATGTAAATGTTCAGGGCTGTTCATGAAGGCAGGATGTTAGCTAAGCTGTTTGTTCTTCAAGCTTGAATGGACTTGTTGTATCGTCTGTCGACAATATCTACTCTGTGTTGGTGAAAGAACTCTACTGCATACTGTACATTCTGGTGGAGGCGGTTGTGGGCTAAAGCTTCATTATGGAAAAGTCTGTATTTTTTTATGTATTTATCCTTTTTTTTTGGAAAAACACAGTGGCATGTCTTTTGCTTTTCATCACAGGGTCATGAGGTTTAAATGGCTTTGTACTGAATCACTTACACGTCAGTAATGATAGTTTATCCTAAATTTAAAATGATTTTTGCAAGGCCGTATTTTCTTTTATTTTGAATCTCTACTTTTTCTCGCTAATGTAGGAGTGACTCATGAACTGTGTGGTAATATGCCGGTTTTCAAAAGAAAAGGAGGTGATTTGGTGGGTGGGACTAAAACCTTGTTGGAGTTCTGCAACAACTTGCTTTCGTATGACTGGTTCTGGTTCTGTACTGCTGCAGCTCATGTATGTGTAAACCATAGTTTCTGCCTTAACTAATCACCAATCCCTTATCAGGAAAAGGGAGAAGAGAACTGCAGCACTCTGCTGTTACATTAAATATGGACAAATGTCACCAAATTAAAAGTCATGGTCTGTCTATGCCAGTGCTGTTACATATGATAACACACACAATGTATTGTATGGATCCCTGCTATTGTAGTGAGTAAGTGCAACCAGTCCATCTTAGACGGGTTAATTATGTATATAGAGCATCTGTTGGACCAGGTCTCAGAGCGTTGTGTCTGCCAGGAGGTGGCAGCAGCACTATAGCCATACCTGAGTCATTCACACACACTCCAACACAAGCAGCATCACTGATCAACTCTGTGCCTCCTCTCCATTTGTCTTATTATTGTTTTGACAGCAAAGCTCAAGGCATTTAAATATGCGTCTGTCAAATCACTGTCAGTTGAAGTCTCTGCATCTTCAGTAATTCTTTTGATGATCTACCCTCACTGTTTTTTTTCCCCCTCCAGTAAACGTTTTGAGAAATGGTTCTCAAGCATAAAGATGTGATCAGTGTGGAACTACTACTACTGTGTTGTACTTATGGTGTCCATACTACTACAGCAACCTGCATTACATTGTGTTTTATTTATAAATCTTGATTTTGGAAATCTGACTATATTTTGCATTATTGGTCAGTTAAAAAAAAATTATAAAATCATTCAAGGGCATTTGAAGCACTAAAATCCTACTCTACTGAGTCATAGCCCTCATTGCCCCACAACTACACCAGCTGCAGTATTCTTTTGCAATAAATTTTAGAAATGGCTCCACTTTGAAAAGTATATTAGGTAATGCATTCATTCATTTATTCATGAGGCCTATAAATGTCATTGTGGTACATATGGACAGTGGAGTTCTCCCTGGGTGCGCAATTCTTGATGTGTTTATAATGAGTTATTCTGATTATACTTGTCAAATCGCTGATAATAATCTACCGTCCAGTTGAAAGTGTGCACTCGTTTGTATTTACACACAGTATACTGTATGTGGGAGAGCAAGTGATGCAGGCAGAGACGAGTGACGGAGCTTTTTGCTCTTAAGTGAGTATTTGAAACTCTGTCCAGCCACTGGCACTTAACAGAAGCTCTGAATGTGAAATTTAATGACATTGCTAATGTAACCCTGACAGAATCCAAACACACGTCATGCACAAAAAAACTGGAATAACACAAGTTTTTGTGTCCATGTTTTCCCAGAGTACTTTATTTGGACACTCAGCCGCAGCTGGTGATGAGTTAATGGATGTCTCTCCTGAGGTTTTGGCATCCTAATCACAGATAGGGTCGTAAGGCCACCTCTTTAGTTTCAAGGGAGGACAGACAGGAGGTCAGAAGCCAATGAGGAAAGTTGCTCTGCTGTCCTGAGGGAGGACAGAACAACACAACACTGCACGACACATAGCTTCAGTCTAATGAAATGGGAGCTTCTGTTAGACAAATAGAGAAGTTATGATGAAACATTTATTTTTGAATGTTTTTCTCTGCAGGATGGGTGTATGTGTAGGGATGTCCTCCCATGTGTAGGCCAGCAAAAGCCCGACCACAGCCACCACACCCTGAGTTCAGATCCAAACTCTGTACTCTACCAAAGGCTCAGAAATGCCATGTTCACATTACCAACCTCTTGGGGAGACCACAGAACACCAGAGACTCCATCCCACCACGTCCTGCTATCAGTCTGTCTGGGCCTATTGATGACCTCTTTTCTGCTGATCAATACATGAAATGGGAACAGCTGGTGTCACGGGTTTGCCCTTTTGCTGTTGTAGTAGTAGTAGTAGTAGTAATTATTGTAATAGGTATTTCACTTAAGTGTTAATATTCTAGAACACTGCAGAAAGTGGTGTCAGTTTCATCTGTGTGTTATGTTACATTTGGATGACATTTTTGGTTTGTTTTATATATGTATATATATATATCTTGTCTCTGGCCTAGAACTGACAGACTTGTGTGTGTGAGCCACATAATATGCAGAATTACTGATCAACATTGTGCTTGGTCTTATAACCTTTTCAATCTGGCACAACATTTAATTTACAGTAACAAAAGAACTCACAGGCTGGGGTCAGGAGGGTATTGGGTCTGTCGGGCTTTTATCATAGCCCCCATGCCAGCTAGCACCTCAGGGCTATATGGTCCAACATGTACACGCTTGCTGTACCAAAACACACACAAGCTCAGCAGCATGGAGGAAGTGCTTACTGCAGCAGTTTGTTGTGTTCACTAACCCAGTTAACAGTGAATTTAAGTCAATACGTTTCCACTGTCTCTCTGCTGTGAACCAGGATTTAAAATCCTCTCTGCTCTGCACTGTTTCTAGGTCAAGGATCAGTAAAGGGAGGTTTTGTTTTGTTTTTTTTCGCTGTGATGCAGTCGGCCAGATCAAAGTCCCGTGTCCTTCAGAATTCAAGTCTTGGTCTTTATTCTTTAGACTTTTGGAAAAGTCAGTTTTATACCCGTAAGCATGTAAGCTCAATCCAACATGGCCGTGTTGAAACACTTGGTGGAAGATTGTGTTGCTATTTTAATTGTTCTAATCAGAACATAATCACATCCAACATTAAAACAAATGAGAACTTAAACAGACATCATGAATTAACTTGTTGGAATGTAACGTTCTGCTTCTGCTGAATCGTTTCCGATTCAGGGAAGCCCCACCCAGCCGTCCACACTTCCACTGTCTCAGTGCAAAACAAATAAACAGGCGATCCCTTGTCCATCCCTGGTGAGAGCTGTTTTCTCTCACTCGAGGGATGCACTATTACAGAGGACATTTTAATGGTGTTACTGGTCTGTAGTTTAACGAGAGCCAACTGTGAAACAAATGTAGTTTCTAATGTTAACCTCTTTTTCTACTGATTTGGTTTTAGCTTAGGAATTACAACAAGTTGAATGAAATAACATAACATCATCAGAAATGTCCAATCTGTCAGTCACACTGTATTAAACAGAAAGTGAAGGGAAGTCATTTGGGAGACATAAATATGAAATTTCTTATCGCCTGACCTTTTGTCCTTTTTTTTCTTTCTTTCTAGCGTCCTTACTATTTTTCATCTTCCTGTTTTTTTTTCTTCTTTGGTATTTTTCTCCGTCACAGACTCCTTACTCTTTCTCCGTCCCCCCTTTGCTTGCTTTCTCTAATTCCTGCTCTTTCACCTAAACCTTCCTTCCTGTGTCACACTGAGCCAGCAGCACATTGTGAGTTGGTCCATTCAGCTGAAAGCTTCCCATTCCTTTATATTACTCACTGTTTTTCCTGGAATATGTCAACAAGTGCACACACGTTCACACTTTATTTTCTCATCTAATTTAGAGCCTTTCTCTTCAGAACAGTTCCTTTGTCCCATGAATCATATTTATGGTATTGCAACAAACGTGTGCTTCTCATCACTTATTGCAACTTTAATTAAGTTAGCAGGTGAAGTCTGAATCCTTAACAGCCTCTTGACTTGATTTTATTACAACTCACCTGTTAACGATTTCATGCATTTTGGTGCGTTTCATTTTCAAACAGCATATTATCTACTTTTGATTGTTGTAGTCGTTTGTGTAAGTTGATATCTGTCATGGCTCATACAGCGGCTCCATTATCTTCAACAGCTGCCGAAGTTTTGTACGACTGAATGCAACACTAGATGTGACAAGAACAGCTATTAAAGTTTCCACAGTTTTGGTGATAAACTACACTTTCTCTGAGTTGGAGAGAGAGGTAGTTCATTCTTGGTTGACAGGTCAAGCTGGCTGTTTTCCTTTATGTTGCAGAGGTCAGATCAGGGTCAAAATGAATAAAGTATTTCCTCAAATTAGCTTTGTTACGAAAGAACTGAATAGCTGCACTCCTCTGCTGTAATACCTATTGCCATAACTTTACTTCTTAGTTTTACAGAACCTAATGTAACCACTCTTTTTTTGTTGTTTTTACATCATTTGTTTTACAGTGCTAAAGTTCATTGTTTTTTAATGTTCAAGCTTTGATGTTATCGTATACTATAATTTTTTTGGCAATTAAAAAACAAAATCACACTACTAATTGGCAATAGCATAGCTATTTTAAAGTTCCCTTGAGGGACTTTACATAGGACACACCCTCTAAACACACATCAACATTGGATATTTGGAACATGTACACTGCATGGAGGTTGGGTTGCTTTTGCAATGCAAAGCTTTATTTTCCCTCATTTTCTTTTCCATTATTACTTTCTCACGGTCTCATCATTACTGATGTGTGATGTACCAGAAAGTACATGAAGTACGAGAAAGTGATACGCACTCGCAAGAGCAAGAGATGATGGGGAGATAGACAGCACTCCCTAAAAGTAATCAAATATTCCTTCAAATGAATTTGGAATTGCTCTTTTAAGATGAAAAAGCTCCTTTGTGTTGCTTCAAAGACTGATACCAAGTATGCCTTGACTTATAAGCATGTTATTTCAGATGAACTGAAAAACCCATATTTAAATGATATACATGCAGGATGTTGCGACAGCAACTGAAAGAAAAAGTATTGGAGCATGTAAGCCATGCTTTAAAGATATACATTTTTATTCAAAAAAAGTTAAAGAATGAAGCCAATCGTGTCTACAATGAATATTTCTCCACCTCTTTGTGCTAAATTTCAGCATCATACAGTCGTTTCTTTTAATTATAACACCATTGATGATTTGTTTTGTTTTTTTAATTGGTGAAGTGGACGTCGGGGAAATAATTGATCCTTATCATGTGCTAATCTTCAAACTAATGCTTTGTTAGTTAGTGAAAATATTACATGTATTTGTTTTTATGTCACTGAACAGACAGGTTCAACATTTGACTTGGATATCTTTAAGTTTGTTATTGGTGGATATTGTTACATTCAAAGACAGCTTTTACTTCTTCTCATTGTTCAAATGTTCAGGGCCAAGCTATTTTTGCTGTCATCTGGTGATTTTATTATTATTTTTTTTTATCTCTCTCTTTTTTTTTTTTCTTGTGAAATGTACTTAAATGAGTTGTCTTTTAATCAAACCTTTGGTACAGCTATTTCCCAAATGTGAAACGGTTCCTATGACCTACTCATTAACTTTACATCCAGCGTGTGTGTGTGTGCTTGTGTGCGTGTGTTTGTCATGCAGTCCACCTGTTTAAAAATCTCTGCCTTACTTCTCCAGTAGCCACCCTGTTTGTTTGATCCGACACATGCTTAAAAAGCCGCTCTCTTGAATATACACTCTGTCATCCTCTCAGTGTTTTGACAGCTGAGCCTGATAGAGGACTATTTTGAGGCCTTGTGTGGGTATATCTGTGTGTATGCCACTTCTGTCTTGTGGGTACATACTGTAAGTGGTTTGCCAGTCTGTCTGCTCAGAAGGTGTCAACTTGATAGGCAGTATTTGGTGTTGGCCAAGTGGCTTCTGTCACTTCACAGGGATTCATGTGATTTCCAGAGTGCTGAAACATTCCAGTCAATCTAATCTTTTACGAGCCTATGATTTTTTTTTTTCCTCGAATTCTTGACACCAACCCAGTAGCACTGAACATGTATGTTTTACTCAGACTGAAAAACCATCCAGTCATAACATCATATGTCGCTATTCCTGCTGTTTGCATGTGGAAATATAAGATGTTTATTAGTTTCTCTTTTTTTTTTTTTACTTAATATTGATTTTATTATTCTTATGTCCTCTAGGACCTGCACACCATCTACTGCCACCTCTACCACATGGATGTCCTCTCCCACCTTAGGGAACATCAGTTGAGGCAAGTTCTTTTTAACTTCCCTCAAAACTTTGAAAAAATACCTTAATCCAATGTTCAGTACTACAGCTCGAGTTTGAATAGCTGCTATTAAAGGGATATGTAGATTAGACTGAAGCCAAAAAATGAGTAATTGGTTATTTTTGAAGCTGTCAGACAGCAACAGCGATAAATGGATGAGCTGGGCGCCACCTTAATAAAATGGTTACAAGAGGGAGAAATGTGTTGAGGATGTTTTTGAAGACGGAAAACTAACATATTTGTTCCTCTATATCAGGTCGATGTGTACCTCTGCCAGGTATGAGAGACATGAGGCTAACCACGTCCTGTTTTAGTAAGTACAGCTCTCACGCTAAGCAGAAAGTGCTCATGCCATGATCTACGACATTTATGTTGTTTTTCTTCCATTATCTTCTGTTCTGCTTTACAATCACAGCTTCCATCATGTTAAGAGTAGGAAATATGATCCCAAGTATGGTTAAATGGGTGTCAGTATTAGATAGAAAGATAAAATACCTTCAGCAAAATTAAGTGAAATGACTTCTTGAGTAATTAATTTTATTCTGTCATTAATTGTTCATTAGCTTCATGTTTTTGCAGCTTTACATCAATTTTGAACGTGTGCAAAACTATTGATTCCTTGCAGACTGACGGTCAATATTACACAAACCCAAAATTGTGTGTTTATGTTTTCTGCGTCGAACTTTCACAGTTACCATAGCTCTTTGTAAAGCAAAGTACAACATAGCTGCAGTTGTGCCAAAAGCATATGAAGATTTCATATATTTACGATTTAAAACACCTTGTGGTAAAAGTAAGTAACTGCATTAAACCTGGTCTCCTGGTACATTTATGAAGTAGCAAAGGCCTTTGCTTTCAGTATTAATCCAACCAGCCTAAACATTTCCAGTAAGCAGTGATCGGTCCCACTCAGAGTTTTAGAAATCTGTACAAAACAGCTTCATCCATGAGATGTTTGAACATGAGCTGATCCCTTCAGGCTTTACCTCAACATTTCTTTTGGATTAAGGTCAGGACTTTGAAATCCAAACTCTGGCTTGTTCACATTATCTTGAGCAAACTACAGACAGACGCAGCGTTCCACCAGGAGAGTCGCGGCCATCTGCTTTTCTGCTCCAGTCTGTTTCACTTTCACTGAAACCCTTAGTATATGGTTTTGCAGCCTTTTACAGCTTACTGAGCATCAAAGAACCTAACCGCTATTCCTAAATGCTCACATACTTTTACCACTCACAGGCATAATATAATATTACTTTCTTCAAGAAATAGATGATCAGCTGTCACCTATTTTCTGCTGCTGGGACATGGGCCATTCTCAATTCCAAGTACGCAAAGTCTGGACTTTGAAGTACGTTCTCCTGAGTCGCACTTGCCAAGCATAAACTCCTGAGGAATGGAAGATACAGTTGTAACAGCCGTGTGCTCAATAGCATCACAGCTAAGCTAGCAGGCTAACACATATTTATAAACGTCTGTAATTTAATTGAGCCTAAAATAAACACTGAAGTTTTAATGAGATGCAGAACAGTCCACAGACCCTTCTGGCAAAAGTACTTCTCACCATTATTGTGTATCATGTGTTTTTAATGTCCATAATGATGTTGTTTTTCTATAAACATCTAGAGTATAAGAAAAGAATAAATGTGTTCATTTTAAAAATGTACTCACCCAACTTTTCCCTTTATATCTTAATATGGGCTGCATTTGGCCTTCTTCAACTTGCAGATGTTGTGATCAAGCTGTTTGACTTGTTAAAATTTGTAATCTTTCCTGACACTTGAGTTTGAGATTCTACATTTGTTGTCACTAGAAACCTTTGTATGTTTTTGGTGATATTGCGTTTGACAAACAGTACAAACAGTTTAAGAAAACACTGACAGCCTGCTTTTCATTACTTTGGACTGTCTCTTGACGGGAGTGAATAAATGAATATGGAGGAGATGGATGAGGCAGATGGTGGTGCACCCCCCCTCCAAAAAAAAAAGAAAAAAAAATCATTTTAGCATCATACACCAAGTGGTGTTGGAGGAAAACATGTCAAAAAAGAGGGTGGAGTAGATGCTATAAATGAGGGATGAATGGCAAGCTGGAAAGACGAGGAGAGGTAATGGATGGTGTTGAAAGCAGGAGAGAGTTGACAATGAGACGAAAAGAGAAAGTAAGAAGTGGCAGCAAATGAAAATACGTAAGGAGGAATATTAAAATGGGAAGCAGGGGCATGCTGAGGAGGGGAGAAAACAAGACACTGGTATGCTAAAGAGGAGGAAGGAGGAAAGAATAGCAATGTCAAGAGGGAGGCGAGATGAGAAATGAGCTGACAGGAGAAAAAAAAAAAAAGCAAGTGTAATAGGGCAGCTGAGATGTGGAGGAAATGTGAGAGATGGAAGGAGGACAGAGATGGATGAAAGAATGAGCGACAAGCTACATATGTTGTTGATGCATTATCATGCCCCCTGAAATTCCATTAGACACTCAATGGATTAATTTAACATCAAATAAATGAGCGCACGTGCACTTTTGCTAATTCAGTCTCCTGCGTCTCTACCAGAGGGAAGTCTTTAAGTACCTTAACCCAGACCAAAGCAGCTGCCATGTTCAATTAGTCTTTGATTATACTCACATACAGACAGCAGATGAAAGCAATCAAGGTCTCTTTAATAAGATTAGAATGACAGTTAATCCTGCTGATATCACTTATAGCTAACAATGAAGAAGAAACTATTATTTACAGATGCAGAAGAAAAGGGGAACAGCATGTGAAATAACAATTTAGCTTCTTTGGCAGCTGTAGCCACTAGAACAGGCTGAGGATTTCTTTGGAGTAAATATTAGGTTTGAAATACCAGGTTCCTTTTTTCTGTTCAAGCCCTGTATAAATTGCTTTCTGCTTTGTCACATCTTTAACACTCTTGTCTTCCAAAACCTCTATTCACATGCATGGGCAACATGCAGTGTGATGACCATTTCAAAATATTGACTTAGTTTCTCAAAATATTAAGTAAGTTAATATCTTAGAATAATGAATTGTAACTCAGCTTCTCATTATTATTACACCACTTAAAAGCAGAACAAAATAACTATCATCATTAAATATCAGTTTTGATTATCTTATAATGGAACTTTTATTTATTTATTTATCTTTTAGGAAGTATGAAAGAATGAGCAGCAAGCTACATATGTTGTTGATGCATTATCAGACCCAACGAGGCGGCTGTTTGCAGAAACGAACAAATCAGCTTCTGCATTCCAGGGCGGCACGTCGTCGCAACAGTATCACTTTAAACCACTGCGTCACACATCGGCTATAAATTGAGGCTAATTCTCACTAGTTCAGTTTTGCACAGTGAACATCATGGCAGAGGCGACTAGGAAACCAAAGAATGTAATGACATCTTGCTTGATTTGTATAAATGTCTTGGTCCTGACATGACACAAACTCCTCAGAGTTCACATGGAAACACATTGGAACCATTCTGAAGCAAAGTCTGCATTAATTCATTGCTGGTTTGGTTTTTCACACAACTGTGTTCTTTCTGTGTGTTCCAGCCCAGACAGCATAGCTACCTGCTGGTACGTCCTGCTCTCAGGATCCGTCTTCGTCAAAGAGCACATGTACCTGGCACGATGCTGGTATGTACCAACACAAACACTCCCAGAACACAAGACAACATCGCCTGGATGGAATTACACAAGGAGGTTATTCAAAGCTACAAATGTAGATCGGTTGCTCCCTTAATGAATCAGAAGTGGCATGGAATATTATTTCCTGGTGTCCCAAATGGGGTTTTTGACTTTGGAATGAAAGTTTAATACCTGCTCACATTATCGAACTTGCAATGTGCAATAATGCCAACATTAGAAGGTACCAGAGAGGTTACCACAGGTGGATCCTACTGGACTGGCACCGTTTTCTGATTTGATAAACTCATGACAGACCAGAGGGGGAAAACAAAGAAAAAAAACCACACACATACAGGCACATGCACACTTAAAATACCTCAGAATGAAGTGTTGCACCTGTTTAAACACTGGAAATGATTTTAATTTGGAAAGCTTTGTTTATCTTCATTCTGTTGTTATACTTGGACTGAATAAGAAATGGCTTTGGCCAGTATCTGAATGGAGAGGAAAGAAGCTTCTCTTTGTCCATAACTTAAAAGTAAAGGTTAAACTTTCTGTCTCACTGCATGGTGTTTGCTGTAAATTAATGATAATACTTCAACGTATACACAATCACATGACAACTCCAATTCCAAAAAAGCTGAGATACTGTTTAAGTTGTAAATGAAAACAGAAGGCTATGATTTGCAAATCTCATGAGATGGTAAAGTGGTATAACTCTGTTTTATGTTGTACACGGTTCCCTCACATTGTCTTTAGAGAATTGTGTCCTAAAGTGGAGTGACTTTAAATAATTCACAGAGGAACTTGGTATAGTTCACCTTTCACAGCTTTAACGTTGGCTGTATTAGTTTGTGGCTCTCAATTAATTATCTGTGATGACTGTTTTCCTCCCTTGAGACCACTACAGATGTGGGAAAAAAAGAAAAACACTGAGGAACAGTGTGGAAATTTAAACTCAAGTTTCACTAAGAAATCCCAGATGAAATTCTTTTAATGGCAACGTTGAACAAATATATAAGATTTAGAAATGATTGCTTCCTATAAATGTATAATGGCACTTCCAAAATTAAATGCATACAAATAAAGTTTCAAGTAAAAAACATGAATTGGCCTCTTTTTTAAAAAAAACAAAAATAAATAAATAAAAAACTTTCATCTGTGAGTAGCTAGAAATAGCTATGGCAAAAGCAGACAGGATTAAAACATAGCAGTTAATCAATAAATCCATTTGATACACTAACAACAAGCTTTGGTCTTCAGCAACAAAACATTCCTGGGTTTAATGGCTCTGCAGGAGCTGCAGGTCTTTTATTTCTCTATCACCAATCAGCAGTAATGAAAACATGTCACACTTGTTCACACATTCATTTTTGACACCATTTTTTATTTATTTATCTTTTTACATGACCCCTTGAACACTCACTGAGAGACTGAGGGCATGTTTTTTTCAGTTTCAAGCTCCTGAAACTGTCATGTTGACCAAAACTTCTGTCTATCTCTGTTCAGGCCTCAGTTCCTGAGGTCAAACATACTGCTGTCTCCTGTTTATTAACCCCATTTTTCCAGTGTGATCGTATTTGAATGGCATGGAAACAAATAGAATATGATTTTGCACTTACCTACCAAAAATAAATAAAATAAAAATAGGTGGTTGCTGGAAAAAAAAAAAAAAACAGTTGTAGATTTATTTTCAGACAAATTATCATTGTTATCTACTCCTACTTCACACAGCTCGTGAACTGTAAGCTGCTTCTGACAAGAGGGTTCCCTGAATAAGCAGAACTGAAACAAACAGTTAATAGTTGATAGAGAACCGTGCACTCACAGCTTGTGCTTGCTCAGAACAGGGGATTTCACCAAAGTGAACTTTGGAGCAGCCTGCTAGCTTCCTTACCTCGGCTGTTTTAATGTGAACTGGCATGGTTTAAATTCTGAATCTGAACTCATTTGGACTGAATTGCTTTGTACATGTGAAGTACGGTCAGTAAGAGTGCATTGGAATATATTTTATTGGGCTGCATTGATGGTGTTTGCCTTTTAAAGCCTTGAGATGATTTTTTTTTCCTGTGTATTGGCTCTAGAAATGATTTGACTTGAAGTGAAATGATTCAATATGCTGAGGTTAGACTTTATTTCTTTCTTTAAGTTTTCACATTTCATAAACAGCAACAACTTTTGTGATACAAAGCAAATGATTGGTTGTATGAGAGAGTAAAGTTTGGTAATCAATGATGTTGGGGCAGCTCGGAGTGTGTGTGCGTGTGTGTGTGTCTCATTCCAGTGTGGGTCAGTTGATAACTGAGTGGAGGGTGGGGGAAGGTTTGTGCCATGCAACGATCCAGAGGGTGTGTGGGTATGTGTGTTGGAGTACTAGTAACAGCAGGGGAGCTTGGAAAGGGTCATATAGGGAGCTAATGGGGGGAGTTTTGTGTGTGTGTGTGCATGTGGAATGCGGAACCCCTGGCAGAGCAGTGGATGGCCATGTGTTCCTGAGCAGCCTGCCCGCCTGAAGCCCAGAAGCACATCCAGGCAGGAAATGAGCAGACTACACACACACACACACACACACACACCTCATTGGAGCCAGCAGATGGACAGAAATGAAGAGAGAGGGAAGAAACTTCTTTTGCAGCTAAAGACAAAGTAAAAGCGTAATCGTCAGCTTCTCCTTTCTGAGAAAACTTCTCACTTGGTACTCAGGCTCACAAAGCAAACACGCTTGGATCTGATTCTGGATTATTTGAATTGTGGATAATGTGCTGGATATCAGAAGGCATTCAAAGAAGCGGACCCCCAATAATCCTACTCCTGGTTAGTAGCTCTAAAGTTTTGATTTCTCTCTGTCTGTCTTGTGAGACTTCACCATAATCTAACAGTGACTGCAGACTAATTCAGCAGAGATTTTTCAAACCTCCCTCGCTTGTTCTTTATGCATTCTTCAACCCAGCATGCTTCATTTCCTGCCTGCTGTTGCTTAAACAACTGGATAGCCACAAACTCCCCACGGCGCTGTGGCAGCCCAAGTTACAACTGCTGGGCCTCTTCGCTCTGGAAACACAGGACGAGCTCCTGCGTGTTGCCATTCTTTATCTGCACTGATTATCTTAAAGAGAGGCACTTGTCTTTTTCGTTTTTCTTTTTTTTTGTCCAACAACCACCAGTAAAGAACAAAATACTTAACGCTGGCAGCTTTTAGTTAATAAATACTTCTGGTAAGTTAATGACAATGCAGAAAAAAAGAGGAAGTTCTGATGAAGAGTAATCATGAGCTTGGTCAAACTATGAATGCATTTTTAACTGATATTTGGAGGAAAAAAACAAAAGAAAAAAAACAACTAAAACATGGTTCTCAGTTGGATATAGTAAATCAAATACTGACCATAAACATAAATAAATGTTGTTTGAGTTGAACAGAGGCTGTTGATGTTGGCATCTTACACACAAGTTTAGGGGTGTGTGTGTGTGTGTGTGTGTGTGTGTGTGTGTGTGTGTGTGTGTAGGGTTAGGACTGAAGGAGCCACTACAGCATTCCTCACAGTCTGTCTGGTAGTTTTTTTTGTGCGCTGGTGGTCTGTTTTTAAAAAATGACTGCTGGCCAGCTCTCCAGTCGTGTGTGTGCATGTGTGTGTAGGGTGGGGTCGGGGGTGGTGGTGTCAGCACAGATAGTTTTGGCCAGCAAAGCATTGAAACTGCAGTGAGGACTGTCTGTGCTGCTGTCAGGAACTGAAACGTTGAAACCAAATTAGCATGACTTTTTATTTATTTATGTATTTATTTATTTTCATTTATCTATTTTTTTTTTGCAGACTTGCACTGTCAACACTGCACAGTAGAGTGTGATCAGCTTTGTTTTTGTTGTTAGTGTTTAACAATGTAGAACAAGTACTTTTTATTTTGTATGTTTGCAGGTAAAAAAAGGAAAAAGAAATCCACCTCATTCATCTCAGTCAAACAAGTCCAGACTCTCCCAGCTTAGATAGAAATGTAGATAGTAAAGCAGGGCTTTTGATTACCAACAAAAATAAATAAATTAAATGCGGGTAAGCACACATTCCTGGATGATTGTTTTTAATCACGCTATTTATCACAAACCTCACAATCGTTTCAGTTGTATAGTATTCATTTACTGGTGATTTTCAAGTTGTTGTTTTTTTATACCAGTTGACTTCCTCACAATGCACAAAATGTTTCTTACTAATATATATACATATTTTTTAATTATAGCATCTTTTCAACTTTGTTTTTGTGATGGTGATGTACATGATCATTATCTATTGCAAAATTATAAGCTTTTTTTTTTGTAACTGTTTTGGAACTAAAAAACTGGGCTGTTGTTTGTCAGAAAGTGGAAGTACATGATACGTCACACGTGGTACAAGGGAGTAGGACACATATAAATGAGAAAAAGAGGGGTGATCAGCACCTATATCCACTCAACTTAGATGTAACTATTCTTTCATATCAGCAAGTATGGACTGTTTTTTCGTAGGAAACATAAACACGTTCATGTTAAACGATGAGTAAAGTGTTCATTAAATCACCCGAAATAATAAATCTGATGCTTTTATTAATAGAAGTCAAACATCTTTTTACTCGTATCAACTGCTTTTTACTCTTTATAATGGAAATCTCCTGAGAGTAAGTTTACTCTGACGTGTTTGACACATTGCTCTTTTTGTCTGGCTTTAGACGCAACCTCGGGATTGAGTGTGCATGTGTGTGGCCATTGTTCCTTTCCTGGCTTTCATGGTTTATTGCCCAGTGCCCTGCAGCTGTCACTGGTTCAGGGTTGAACCTGTTCTCCTTTCTGCCAGTAACTTGTTTCTGCAAGAAGAGAGGGGAGAAAAATCATTACCTGCTGAAATGCTTGTTCCAAGAAAAGATTTGTTTAAAAAAAAATGCAGGGATGGATAATGGATGACACAGTCAAATATTGCCATATGAGCAATATTGTTAAAGTTTTGGTCAGAGATAGAGGAGGAAGCATTATTCATGTGATGGGATGAGTTAACACTTAGGGTTACTAAGTGGCTGAAGTTGGGATTTGTTGCAAACATAGACACACATAGAGGCCGTACTGAGCGCTGAATCATACGTCGATGCCGTATTGGATGTGGCAAAAGCGAATGGAGAGGATTCCTCGTTCATGTGCTGCATGGACTTCTACCAACCGTTTTACAGTCCAAACCACATCTGTGTAATAATAAAAATAATAATAATAATAATAATGATGATAATCCTTTTTATTTCAAGTGCCTTTCAAGTCACTCAAGGACACTTTACAAGATAAAACACAATAAAATAAATAAAAACAGCAGACAAAAACCCAATATTAAAAGCAAAGAAATGAAAATGCAGTTATGGACCATAAGCAGATTTAAACAGATGAGCCTTAAGTCTGAATTTGAATTGTAAATTGTAAATCTCTGAAAATCAAAATGATTAATCAAAATCAGTTGTAAACATTTGTATTCTGCCGCATCTACAATTCAAGCTCTGGTTATTATAAACATAGATGTTTAATATTAATATTTCAATATTTATCATCACCATAACAGTGTTTCATACATTCATAGCTGTAAAAACTCATAAAACATTAGAAAAATACATTGGTTTGGTGCTTACCTATGTCCTAAACATATAAGAAGTAAACATTTATAATCATCACATTAAAGGTTATATAAGTTGTTTGATGCCTATTTGTTTTCCATATATATTTGTTTGTGTGTGAGTGAATGGGCAAATAAAAGGCATTAACTTGCATCACTTTGTAGAAAGGCGCTTATGAAGTTTGGTCCATTTCTTTGCATTAGTTTACTTGCAGATGTGCCACATCCAATATGGCGGACACGCTCACGTATCACAGCAACGGGCCAACCTGCTCAATGAGGCGTCTACGTTTATACGTCCGTGGTTGCAACAGTCAGTCGAGATCAGACTGACAAACAGTCAGGTGATTTGATTTGCTCGCTCCTGTAAGGAGCTGCCTGAAAATCTGAATGAATCTCAGCGCTACTCAGCGAAACACGCTTGCAAAGCGAAGCGATGGACCGAGAATTCAATTTAGCAGCAGAAGCCATCACTCCATTTAAAGTAAACGAGTTTGAGTGAATGAAAGTTGAAGAGAAGAGAACCATTGACGATGATTGTTTTTGTAGTTTCTGATGCTGGTAGTTTTGATTATAATTTTTTTATTGAATAGATTAGATGGCATACACATTTTTTAAAAATCCTTTAATTGCAGGACAGCATTCAGATGGCAATTATTGTTATATACCATAATTCTCGTATTAATGGCACTATAATTACTCATGCATCACCTGAACTATTTCATTCTTCTGGTCATTGTTCTGATACTGGGGGTTAGGTAAGCATCAGCTTAGTTTTGCCTGAAGATAAGAGAAATTTTCCAGATCACAACATTTCAAAATCTCACACAAACTACTGAGAGATTAATCTTTGATTAAATATTTGCACCACGTGTTTGCGTTTATCATTGGTTAGCAGTAACAGCAGTTTGCAAATATCGGACTTGAAGTAATTTGTTTGTACATATATAAATAAATGTGTATATACACACACACACACATATATGTATGTGTGTATATGTGTGTGTGTATATGTGTGTATATATATATATATATATATATGTATGTATATAATATGTGTGTAAAATATGGAACAAGGGAAATTTCCAACTCTGACTACAGAATGACACCTATAAATGTGATTACGTATTCTGGATGTGGAATATTAAACCAAATTGCTGGTAAAGATTTATTTATTTATTTACTTATACTATTTTTGTTCCCCGTGGGGAAATTCAACCTCCGTGTTTGACCCATCTGGGCTGCTGGACCCAGAGCGGTGGGCGGCTGCGTTCTTCTTAAGTGACATACTGATGATGGGTACCGGCTGTTATAGTAAAGCTAAAAGCAAAAAAAGGCTTTCAGCTTCCCACTTCTGAGGTACAGCAAAGGCAGCATGATTTAAAGTTGAAGGTGGGTGAAGACCATCGGTGAGGATAACGATGGCTGGACACAGCTGCTCTCATGTGGGTCAACTACCCACTTTTAACTGACCTTGGCTGCCCGAGTTAAAGTACCAGGGTTGATTTTTTTTTCTTTTTTCTTTTTTCTTTTTCCATAATCTTTGGAGTACATCATGACTGTAGACGCCCATATAAATGCTGTGAAGCAGAAAGTGTTTTTTTTTTTTTTTGACCTTATAATGTGTCCTCTTGAAAATTGTGTATTAAATGTAAATAGAGGAATCATCTGGATTCATAAAGCTGAAAGATTTAAAGGTTGTAATCAACTTTTAATTAGTACATCGGCAAGCCACGATGCTCGTGGGAAAATTGTTTTCTGAACCGACGTAACAGAAATTGAATGTTTGGGAGGAACACTCGGTACTCTGTATGGTACAAAACGGGCACAGTTCACCGACATGAAAACATCATCCCAGTGGTTAAGTATGGTTGAGGGAACACTGATTTGGGCTTGTTTCGCTTCTTCAGGACGTGGACCACTTTCAGTCACTGGAAGGGGAAGATGAATTTTGAAGTTTACCAAAAATAACCTACAGAATAATTTCGGGGTGGCTGTGTGCCAGCTGAAACTTGGTCCAAGCTGGATGTGGCAGCAAAACAATGACTCAAAGCATTGATCCACTACAGACACGCTTCACAAAAAGAAAGTGGCCCACGTAGTTATAGGTGTAGAAGCTTCATGGAAGTTCACTATCTACAACACAAGAATGCTGCTAAAAGTTACCGTAAATCCAGCACAGGATGGCTTCAGAAAAAGAATCATTGAATCTCTCCCGCCCTCTTTCTCTCGTATATGTTCATGTTATGGTCTTTGTGGTAGATAATTGTGTTGTCTGACTAAAGGCTCAATTTTGGTCATTTGACGGTTTTAGAGATGTGTTTAATTTACACTTTCAAACACACGTTTCCATCAGCTGACGAGACGGTCATTACATTTCAGTTCAGCATCGCTTGTGGGTACACACACGTGCATACACACATCCTGGGTTGCTCACTGACCATTGACTCAAGTTTGTACTTTAGTTTGCTCAAACTAAAATAAAACACACACACAAAACAGTCTCACACAGTGTGCATGCAGTGGTATCTCTAAGCTGTGTTGCTGCTAAAAAAGCGTATTTCTCCATTGTCTCTAATACAACCCGTCACTGTGCAGACAAATGGAGTGAAGAGACAGGCTTGGCAGACTCTCCGTGGTGCTGACAGGGGCCAGGCGTCGCGCCTCAGTGGAGTGTAGCGAGATCTCTTCGTGTCAGGATGAGATTTAGAAGCTCTTTTAATTTTTTGTATTTCTAAGTACACTAGTTCAGAAGTCATGAACAAAAAGCACACTTTAGCAGATGAACTTTAACCTAAGAGCATAAAATCATCTGTAGTTTGGAGTTATTCTGGTAATTCCAACTGGTGGAACTGGTGACCCACCCAGGGGGTTATTGTGTAGTGGTGTGTCATTGACGGATACTTTTAACACACTCTTAACAACCGTAGGAATGTTTTCTGCAGCTGAACTGGTTTCTGATCTTAATGCAGGGAGGTGACGGACAGCAGATTTCTTTACCATGCCATATGTTGAACAAATCAAGTGAAAAATGCACATGCATGAGCATGTATTACTTCGAGGAATGAGGATCAAGCCCATGTTTTTCTCTTTGCATCAGTGCTTTGAGTTGTGTTAAAATTAGAACAGTTTAAATTAGAAGGCTGGGACAGGTTGAGCTTCATTTAACTTTTCACGTATTGTTTTTTTCTTTCTTTTTTTTGTGTCTGCATATATGCTGTGGTTTAGTGTCAAGATTGACAAAAAAAACTTTAACTTTTACATGCAATTTGATCTTGCA
>JBAMYA010051998.1:0-31871 GCA_037176975.1 Arrhamphus sclerolepis | reverse complement strand
CTCTGACAGAACCAGGATTTCAGATGTTAATAAAGATATTAGTATAAACTGCCAGAGAGGGCTGGTGAAGGACACGCCCACCCCTCACATTAAAGGAAAAGAAAAAAAAAAAAAAGAAGTGGCAGGACGGATTTGGCCCACGGGCATACAGATTGAAGCATGTGGGCTGTTGTAAGACCATAAAACTACCACTAGGAGGAGCCAAAGCTTTCTTGAAGTTCAGGTGTGTTCTCTCATGAGTTTTCTTGCTCATGTTAGCTCATGTTCATGTCTTAAATAGTCAGAATCTGATTGGTCACCTGTCAGCGGGGTCCTCGAATATCCTCTGTAACCCTGACGACATGCTGCCACTGATGTTGTGGGCGGAGCTGTGGTCCTGGAAGCGCCGCAGCTGCTGCTGGATGGGTGTCGGTGCGGCGAGGCAGCGAGAGATGTCTCCCAGAATCCTCGGCAGCGGGCCCAGCTTGGCTACGGTGGCCTGCAGGAAGGAATTTTCACCCTGGGATCGCCGAACGTGTGTTTTTTGTGTGTCGATGTTTGAATGGAAGCACCAGGATGCGGTGGTGGTGGAGGTGGAGGGAAAGCAAAACCAAGATGGTGGCAAGAGACAGGAAGTGAAGAGGAAGAGGGGGGAGAGGGGGGAACAACATGAGGGAAACTTAATAGAAACAAAAAACAAACCAACTAGAACTACATGCTTCTACTCAACAGAACCACAGAGGCATGCTGGGAGCTCCAACAGGTGAGACGGGGAGGATGCAGGTAGTTGGGCGGATGTGAGTATGGGGGGAGGGGGGTTCAGGCCATGCTGAGATGTTCAGCCACGCAGGTTTAATGTGGTTAGATGAACAGAGTCCCTGAATTAAATACATCTTCAAATATATTATATACAATTAAATTATTAATAATTATTAATTAACAATAATTAAATACAACCTCTGACAATCAAAAACATAACTTTAACACTGTATCAAACAAAATTAGCTCAAAAAGAAAAGAAAATCTGAGGTTGTATTTGTCTTTGATTCCGAGACTCTACGATTAGTTTCAATAAAAACAAACAAACAAAAAAATAAAAACAGCGCTGATCAATGAGGTTTCTGTCATTCAGCAGGTGAATCAGTGAATTAATGCAAACAGGAAGCTGCACCTAAATTATGAAGCTGATTGTTCTATTACTGATGTTTAAAATTTTTCTAAAATAAATTTTAAACCTCGAAACGTCCTCATCTGCTGAAAATAAGTCG
Source organism: Arrhamphus sclerolepis (assembly GCA_037176975.1). Lineage (NCBI taxonomy): Eukaryota > Metazoa > Chordata > Actinopteri > Beloniformes > Hemiramphidae > Arrhamphus > Arrhamphus sclerolepis. Next base: position 30,624 of record JBAMYA010051998.1, on the reverse strand, counting down.
TGTTTATGTCCTGTTACGGAAAGTAGAGAAACTACACTTTAGATAGAAAATCGATCCGTAAGTATGTAAGCCAACGACATTATTAACCTCTGAAGGGATTTATGGTAAAACAGCTAGCTTAAGTTGAGACGCTAGCTACCTTAAGTTAAGATGCTAGGTAGCTTAATTTACGACTTTAAAAAGCTAGTTTAAGTTGAGATGCTAGCTGGCCTAAAGTAATATGCTAGGCAGCACTCTCAAATGAAGACACTAACTTTGATTTAAGTAACCTGTCTTAAGCTAGCCAGCTAACTAAAGTTGTGATGCTAATTAGCTAACTGAAGTTATGATGCTAACTAGCTACTTGTTGCAGTGAAAATTGTCTATTTTGGCTCATTTATTCTTTTCTGTGTCGCATCAGGTATGAAATAAAAAAAAAACGGTTTAATCAGTATAAATGTTGTTAATAGTCATGCAATCAGACGTCTCCTTGTAAATGTCTCAGCCAACAGAACAGTGACCCACCTCAGATGTTATCCAATCAGAACCCAGATCATGAAACCATAAATGATTCTGACAGGTTTGTCTGACTTCTGATGGTTAAACAACAAAGTTCTGATTTGTTCCACCACAAATGTTAGCGCTCACCACAAACGTTAGCGCTCACCACAAATGTTAGCGCTCACCACAAACGTTAGCGCTCACCACAAATGTTAGCGCTCATCACAAACGTTACGGCTCACCTTGTCAAGCTGCGAGACGACCTCCCACAGTAGCGCGTGAAGAACCGACAGCTCGCGGCCGAGGTCGATGTAGCCCTCGAAGCCCGGTGTGTTGGACAGCGTCTCGGGGTTGGAAATCTCTGAAAGGAAACGCATCATCCCCGCCCATTCGTGCTCCAGGAAGTCGTTCATGAACGCCATGTACTCCTCCTTGTTACCGAACCTGCAAAGGAACGAGTCCAGGTCAGAAGGAGTCCAGGTCAGGGTCAGAGCGAGTCCAGGTCAGAGCAAGTCCAGATCAAAACGAGTACCAGTCAGAGCAAGTCCCGGTCAGAACGAGTCAGAGCGAGTCCCAGTCTGAAGGGGTCCGGGTCAAAAGGAGTCTGGGTCAGAGCGAGTACAGTCAGAACGAGTCGGAGCGAGTCTGAGTTAGAAGGAGTCTGACTCAGGGTCAGAACAAATCTAGGTCAGTCCGAGTCCGGGTCAGGCAAGTTCAGGTAAGATCCAATCTGGGTCAGGATACCCACTTGGTGAAGTTGGCGAGGTTCTGGATGACTTTGGCGATGAGCGTTAGCGTGCGGGATGTGCGGTCGTCAGGATATTCCTGCATGAGGCTGAAGAGTGACGGCGACATGATGGCGGGACAGAGGAAACGCAGGAAAAGCGACGCGCTGATCAGACGCTTGCTGATGTCCTGAGGGTGACCACGGGCGACGCACTGCTGCTTCCACGAGGCGAACACCTCCTTCAGCTCCCGAGGAAACACGCTGCCGGATGTAAAGACATAAAGAAAATGTAAGTAAATAATATCAAATATATGTGTGCATGTATGTATATAGTTACATATATATGTATATATATATATATACATACATATGAAGTCATTATCTTTATGCAATGCGTATATATTTTACCTAAGAAAGTTGGTGTCAAAGAGATAATTGAGAAAACAGTACAGTTTTAGAAAAAAAAAGAAGACATGATTAACTTTCACAATTCTGAGAGAAAAAAAATAGGTAAATTTTTCCTGAAATGTAATAATATTTGACTTGAAAAGAAAAAAAGTCACGATTTTATGAGAAAGAAAAGTCATGATTTTTACCTGAAGCATTTAGCTTTTAGCATTTAGCATTTAAAGAGCAACTTGCAGGTTAAATCTAAAACTGAATGAATACTTGACCTTGTCAGAATAAGTCTTTTACAAACATATTTCTAGAAATTACTTTGTAAAATTGAATGTAAAACATAAATTTTAATGCTAATGTCCTCATATTAAGCTAGCCTCTGATACCTAATGATGAACCTAATCCAGTAAAGGGTCTGGTCTGGTACAGAAACAGGAACCTAGTCCAGTAAGTGGTCTGGTCTGGTACAGAAACAGGAACCTAGCCCAGTAAGGGGTCTGGTCTGGTACAGAAACAGCAACGTAGTCCAGTAAGTGGTCTGGTCTGATACAGGACCAGGAACCTAGCCCAGTAAGGGGTCTGGTCTGGTACAGAAACAGGAACCTAATCCAGTAAAGGGTCTGGTCTGATACAGGAACAGGAACCTAGCCCAGTAAGGGGTCTGGTCTTGTACCAGTAGGAATTGATGATCTTGCAGAACGCCAGCTCGCAGCACATCTTCAGGTTGCTCTGGTGCTCTGCCAGATCGCTGCCGGAGCAGCGGCTCGGATCCACCTCGCAGTTCTCGTCCGACTCGTACAGCGCCTTGATGAACTCTCCTGCCGTCACAAACAGAACAAAGGTCACGACCTTCTTCATCTTCATGATAAAGAGTCAGTGAGTAGAAACAAAACCCTGAATGAGATCAAATAAACCAGGAATGAACAATCTGCTGGACATGAACATCAACAGTGAGGCGTTCGCTGTCAGCAGAGAAGCTGGGTTTTTACAGGATTTTTTTTACTGACAGCAACAGCAGAGGACATGATCCAGATGCTATAAATACTCTGACGAGGTGGAAACGTTTGTGTTGTTGAACTGCAGCAGGTTTGGTATTTATTAATAGTCCTAAACTGATCAAAGTTTCCTCCTGTCGCTCTCTCAGCTATTTTCAGCTTCTGCTGCTTCTTAGAAAACGTTCCAGGTGATTCACGGCGAGCAGATAACGACAACATAACGGCGGTGGAAAATTTAGACCAGCAGTTCTTCAAACACAGCTGGATTTTAAAATCTCAGAAATACATATTTTATTCACAACAAAACGCAAATCCATTCAAGAAATAAAGAAATGAAAACAGGATTAACAAGAAATTCAGTTTATTTACTTTCGCTTTTAAAAAAAAGTCACAATTTCTGAGGAAGAAAAAAGATTTTACGTTACCAGAAAAAAAAACGTAAATTTTATTTATTTATAAAGTGCAAGTCTCAATTTTTGGAAGAAAAAGGTTTTTTTAAATGAAAAAAAAAAGTTGCAAAAACATTGCAATTTGACAGGAATTTTACAGGAAATAAAAAAAAAAAACATTCACTCAAAATGGTTACAACTTTGAGTACTTTTTCAGAAAAGTTACATTTTTAAATGAAAGTCACAAGAGTGTGTATTGTATGATTTTAAAAAAATGCAACTTTACAATTAAAAAAAGGGTATAATTCTCACTAAAATTTGACCTACAAACTTTAAAAAAAAATCATTATATTTTATATTTGTTTATAATATTTTTATTTAATTTTTTATATTTATCACTATATCTATCCATTCGTAAGAACATTTAACGCGGTGTCGATCATGTTTTTGTAGGACAGACTGTAGCCGACCCAGCTGGACCCCAGTAAAGAACTACATGAACCAGTAATCAAGAGTCCCAAAAAAGTTTTGACTTTACAACAGAAAAGAAACTTTTTTTTAGTTTCTTATAACTTTTAAAAGTTATATGATATAAAAATGGAGAGCACATAAAAAGGTAATCATTCTAACCCGAAAAAAAAAATTATGAAAAAAAAGTTGCAGTTATTTGGGAAAAAAAGGATTTTAACTTTATGGCTAAAAGTTGCGTTTTTGCCTTTTTATGAATAAGTAAAAATCTTTCAAAGAAGTCAGAAAAATTACACGAATTTCTTTTTAAAGTTACAACCTGACGAGGAAAAAGTTGAGATTTTCAAAAGAACATTATTCTGAAATTGTTTAACAATAGTTTTCTCAGATTGACAAACATCAAACTTCTGTTGCTGCGATCAAATTCAAAGTGAGCCGATATTTTTGTAATCTAATGAAAACTGTCACTTTAAATGTCATATCTTCTGTTTTACTGATAATTAAATACAAGTTTGAGGAATTTAACCAAAATCTCAACAATCGCTGTGACACGATCGGTTGTTTCACGAAGCCTGAATCGTCTGAGCTTCGTGTTTACACAAACAGAACGCACAGGTGAACGTGCAGGTGAGTCCAAAGGTGAAGGTAAAGGTGAAGGTAAAGGTGAAGCTCACCCAGCGCGTCGTGCAGGTACTTCTGTCCCACCAGCTTCAGATACTCCTCGATGGCCTTGGTGGCCAGGGTGTTCTCCCTGAAGATCAGGACGTCATGGTCGGCGCAGCGGTCCACCTCTGACATCACCAGGTCTGTCAGGAAGTCCTAGACATATGCAAAAGAAGAAGAAGAAGAAGAAGAAGAAGAAGAAGAAGAAGAAGAAGAAGAAGAAGAAGAAGAAGAAGAAGAAGAGGAGAAGGTGGTGAGTCTGAGCTGAGGAAGACTCACTGATGCTCATCATCATCATGGAACAAATGAATGGCATTTCCATTCATTTCAATGAGGAATATCGATTTGACTTACGAGCCTCGTCACGACACAAATTAAATTTGTAACTCAAGGTAGCGCTGTATTTGTTGGACCTCCTTCAGCCTGTGACATTGTTTTTATTTAAAGTTGCCACACGTATTTAACGCTATTTAACCATGTTTCATTCCCTCCAGCTGCCTCCCTCAAGATACTCAATGTCTACCTAAAGTCGAGACGCTAACTAGCATAACATGCTAATCGGCTAGCTTAGTTTAAGATGCTAACCACCAAGCTTAATGTAAGATGCTACCTAACTTGCTTAAGTTGAGGTAATAACTAGGCATCTGAACACGCTAGCTAGCTAGCTTATTTTTATTTATTTGTAAGGGATGTTGCACATTAATCAGCGTTCTACTTTTGAAATGTGTGTAAATGAGTGAGATAAAAAAACAGCCTTTTGGCAGGTCAACAGGTTAGATAATATGCTAACTAGCTTAAGATGCTAAAACGTTAGCTTAAATTATTAAATTACAATGCAAACCATTTTTAGTTAAAATGCTAACTACCTAGCTTTATTTAAGCCACCTTATTTAACCACCTAGCGTAATGTAAGATGAAAACTAGCTTGGCTAAGTGCCTCCTAAGTGTTTTAAATTGAACAAAAATGAAGCTAAATGAATAAACACAATAAATAAAGTGGTCAGTCCGAGGTAGCCTCGATGCTTCTACAGGACTTTTCCACCAGACTGCTGTTAATCATGATCTGAACATCTGCAGACCTCCACAGAAGCTGATGTTTGCAGCTCTGTAACACTCTAATGCCAAGAGTGAAAGACATCAGCAGGTAATTCCTCACCTTGGCCCTGCCAGTGCTCTGCAGGATGTGCACCAGGGCGCACGCCATCTCCTCTTTGTTCTTGACACTGATGACGGGTTCCAGTACGGAGCATAGCATTGTGTAGTTGTTGGTGACGAACTCGGCGAACTCCTTGTACTGCTCCATGGGCAGGATGGAGATGGTCTGGAACCGGGACTTGATCCGGATGGACGGCCCGCCTCCCTTGGCCTTGCCGGCAGTGGGCGTGCTGACCGGGTACCATTTCTCAACGAACTGCCGGCCTGTCACGCCGGACACGGGGATGTTGACCAGACCCACATAGTTGTTCTTGTCCTTCTTCTTCTTCTTGTCCACGTCGCGGTAGATGTGCACGGTGATGCTCCGCACGGCGGGCAGGCTGGAGAAGTCAAAGTGCTCGCCCCAGAACAGGCTGTCGTGGCGGGTCTTGCTGGTGGTCCGGGCATACAGGACGTCATCCAGGCATAGCTCGCAGAAGTACCTCTTCTTGGGTGGAAGGTCTTTGGCCTCGATGATCCAGAGTCGCAGCAGGTTCTCAGCCCGCCGGCAGTTATCCTGGAAACAAGGGCCCAGATCAGAACCAACCTGCTTTTATTAAAGACACCCTATGTATGTCTCAGTTTAGATGTTTAGAGCCGTCCAGTGACTTTTCACTAAAAACTGTTTTTGTGAGTAAAGTTAACATTTATTTATTTTTTTATTATTACATTCTCACACAGTGAGGATTTCCCCCCCAAAAAACAAAAAGAAAAAAAGTAAGTTTTTAAATGAGAAAAGTTGTGAATTTATTAGAAAAAAAGTTTTTTAGGGGAAAAAAAGTTGTGATTTTATGGGAATATTTTGTTCCAAAAAAGAAAATTTCCATTTTCTGTCAGAAAAGTTGTGACTTTATAAGAAAAATGTGGTGATTTGACAGTAAAAAGATATTCAGCTTAATCTTTTTTACTTCAAGAATAGCAAGGAACACAGTTTTAGAAGAAAAAGTTGTTTTTTGAAAAGAGTAAAGATTTTCCTCAACATATTTATTAGGCAAAGTGATGATTGTTTTTATTTTATTTTATTTTTTTAAAGAAAAAAAAAAGATGGATTTTCTTATTTTATAAAAAATAGTTGTGATTTTATTTTTTTGGAAATGATTTTAAAAAATTTAATCAGAAAACTTGACATTACAAGGAAAAGTTGTGATAAAGAGAACGAGAATTTTTCATGAGAACAAAAAAACTCAATTTGTGTTTTTGTTACATTTTGTGATTTTACAAGAATGGCTGGAGATTTTTTGTGAAAAGAGGAAAGATTGTCCATGTTGTGTTTTTTTTTTTTTAATAGCGCGTTCAACAGACTGAATGGACCTCATTTAGCACAGAAACACCTAAACTAGACCAGGATCAGCCCTAGGAAAGACCTGCACCAGGAAATCCACATCCTGGTTTTTCTGTCGGTCTCACCTTGTTGGGCTGAATCGTCCTCCGTAGGTTCTCCATCCACTTGTCTCTCTCAGAAGCCGACGTGCAGCTGAAACACTTGCTGCCGCCTGAAAAGGTCACCTGACAGGTGAGAGGTAGAAGGTGAGCGACCCAGATCAGTTCAAGAAGCTTCCACAAGAAGATTTTCATTAGAAACTGATGAATTTTCCACAAAATAATGATAATAATGATAATGATAAGTGTTTTTAAGAAGAAAAAAAAATTGCAAGATTTTTGGCAGAAGTCATGATTTAATGAGGGAAAAAAATGATTTTTAAGAACGAAAGAAAGAAAAAACAAAGAACAAAGTGTGATTTATTTTTGCAAAATAAACCCCAAGATTTTTCACTGAAAAGGTCATGATTTTAAAAGAATTTTTTCCCTCAAAAAAAGGTTGAAATTACTGGTGGAAGAAATGTGAAATTTTTCAAGACAAAAGTTGTGATCAAAAAAATAATAATAATACATTTTTTATTTAAAGACAAATCCAAGATTTTTGGCAGAAAGAAAAATTTTATGAGAAAAAACAAAAAGATTTTAAAAAGTTGCGATTTTAAGGAAAAAAAAAGCAAAAAGTCTGGGGTTTATTTTGTTACCCCCCCATGATTTTTTTACAGAAAAAAGACGAAAAATGTCAAAAAATGTTGAGATCACTGGTGGAAATAATGTGCGATTTTCTCAAAACAAGTTGTGATTGAAAAAAGAAAACAAAGCAAAGATTTTAGTAGAAAAAAAGTCAAATTTTCATGAAAAAGTTGAGATTTTTAGCCAAATGATTGATGATTGTACAAGAAGAAAGTTGTGATTTCTGCATTAAAAAAGGAAACATTTTTGTTAGAGAAAAAAGCAACAAATATAAAGACTTTTCAAAAACATTCCTGATTCTTCTTCGTGGATCAGAGCTGCACAAATTTATTGATAAGTTGTGGCTGAGGTTCATGCTGACTTCTGTAAACTGGTTGGAAGTTCATCAGACTCACCTCGAAGCAGAAGTCCTGTCCCAGGATGCTGCTGTGCAGCGGCTTGACGAACACGTCCTCTTCCATGCTCAGGTCCAGAGCCTCCACGGCGCTGCCCGGGCTCAGCAGGGACTCGTGGGAACTGGACTCCTTCAGCTTCGGGAGACCGCGAGACCTGAAACACACGGAGTACGCTAGTCAGCCAACAAGGAGGAGGAGGAGGAGAAGCCAAACGCGACGCCGCGTGAGGCCGCAATACCTACGAAAAACAACCACAGAGCCAGCTGAGGGGGGGTCCCATGCGCATCCCGCCCCTACAATCCCCCCCTCCCCCGTTAGTCCACCTCGACCCTCAGATAGACAGCAGCAGCTCCATTCAGCTGGACCACCTCCCTGCAGTCTGACAGCTGATGAACTAAAGCCTGGGATACCTAAGGGGGCGTGGGGATGGGGGGTGCTACCACAACAACAACCCCCGCTGGGGGGGCGGGTGCTAGGCAGCAGCAGGTGACGCAGTGAGCAGCAGAGGCAGGTGTTTAACTACAGACCTGCCTCAGGAGGGCTGGCGGCTTCAACAACAGCAGAAGAAGAATGTTACGATTTCCTACGGTTAGTCTGAGCTGCCCCTGCAACCTGCCCCAAGAAACCCCGCCAGGGTCCAGAGCCACCTGTCATTCAGGTACAGCAACCCCTTAGACTCCTCAGACCCTTTAAACTCTCAGACCCTTCAAACCTACCAGTTTTTATTTTTATAATATACAATAATGACTTTTTAAAACTAAATTTTTCTTAGAAAAATCTTCAAATCACATTTTAGGAGGAAAAAAGCAGCAATTTTAGTAATTTTTTAAAAATTTATTTTTGTTTATTTTAACTAAAAATAGTCATGATTTTTTTTGGAAAACATATTTTTACAAGAAAAAAAAGTTGACATTTTTGTAAATTAGATTTATCTGTAAAAAAAAAATGTCAACATTTTATAAGAGAAAAAAAATCATGTGAAAAGTTTTTTTTACTTTAATAAAAACATAATTAAGTTTAAGTGTTATTTCTAGTAGATATTTTGACAAAAAATATTACTTGGAAAAAACAATTTCACATGAAAAAAGTGACAATTTGAGAAAATAACAAAAGTCATTTTTTGTAAACGTTAATAAATATACTTGAAACAGGTTTCAATTATTGCTAGCCATTTATACAAAAAAAAGAAAAAGATTTTCCTTGAAAAAGATTTATGAATTTACAAGAAAAAAAGCAGCAATTTTTGTACAAAAAATATTTTACTTGGAAAAAAGAAGTTTAACAATTTTATCTGAAAAGAGTGACAATTTTGCCAGAAGAACTATTTTGTAGATTATAAACTTACTTAAAAAAAAAATAAAAAAAAAAAATTTTTCTGAAAAAAGTAATTTTTTTTTTTTTTTACAAAAAAGTTTTTATGAGGAAAAAGTTGATCTTTTCTCAAAACTTCAACATTTTACAAAAAAAAAATGTCAATTTACATAAAAAAGTTTTTGTTTTTATTCAAATAAAATACAAATTTGCTTTTTTTTTTTAAAAATATGATTTTACTTTTTAAAACAAAAACTATTTCACGTGAAACATTTTGACGACCTCAGTGACAGTTTCTGTCGTAATACTAAAATGTGATTTGGGACTTTTATGGTAGAATTTCTAGTTGCTATTTTTGTGAAGACCAGAACCAGGGCAAGTGGACCTCCGTACATCCACTAACTTCTGCCCTGGTTCTGGGTGTTTTTCTCGTAAATTATTTTAATTCAGTTTTAACATTTGAGGACCCGAAGCAGCACGTGGTGACAGTGGGAACAAAAACCAGTGAAAAGGTTTGGGATTTTTTTATACGTTCAATCGACCACATCAGAGATGAACAGAAATCACACATCATCCTCTGAAGGGCAGCAAACACCCCACTGGTGTGTGTGTTGGTGTGTGTAATCCCAGCGCTGACTCAGACCAGTTACATAAACTCGGATTAGCGTTGAGATTAAACCCACGGACCAATCAGACATGATGACGAGCCGACGCATCACGAGTGACATCATTCATCCATTCAGAAATGAACCAAAGAAGCCTTCAAAGTCCTGTCACTTTGATCATTTGACCATCAGCGAGTAAAAACGTTTAAAAAACCTGATCAGAACTGGTCTCAAACGTGATCCAGGCCCCGCCCTGGAGCTTCCTGTTAGAAGACATCATGTCGTCACTACAATCACTGTTGGCTCAGGGGCAGTTTTTATTTCTTTGTTTTCTTTGAATCCAGCAGTTGTGATGTCAGAGTCCGAGCTCAAATCCAGGATCTCGAACGCTGACATCAAATAAAATGTAGATGTTGGACTGTCAGAACGGACGAAGCAGCTCCAGGAAGAGCTGGAGTCCTGCACCAGGACAGAAACCTGATCCAGCCTGGCAGAGGAAGAGAAGGCAGAGGAGGAAGCACTTAGCATCGCTGATCCCCAACACACAAACACACAGGTTTTAATCTACGTGCTCCGAGAGATTAAATGAAATAAAGCAACAAAGCAGTGTTTTTTTTTTAAAAAGGACATTCTCAGATGTTAACAGCCGTTCAGAGGAGCTGCTCAAACCAGGTCCCTGATTAAAGAGAAAATCTGAGAGTCCATCTGAGAGGTCCGATTCAAGAAATTCACGATTTAGAATCGAGTTTGCGCGTTTTCTAAACGCACAAACTCGATTTCATTTGAAATTCCCTTCAGGGATCAATAAAGTATTTTTGAATGGATTTGATTTGATTCCACGTCCTGAACAAACGGCTGCAGCGAGAAAACGATGTTTTCAAAAGGATATATAAGGTAGAAACAGCTGCAGTTCCTCTACTGACCACCAGGGGCTTCAACACAAAGTCAAGCGAGCTAGGAATAGCTGAAAGAGGGATTCCGGGAAAAGTTTATTCTTAAAAGAAAAAAGTAAAGCCAAATTTATTTTTTATTAAAAAAGTAAAAAATTGTATGAGACTAAAGTAGCAATTTCATGAAAAAGTCCACATTTTTTAAATATTAAGTTGTGATTTTACATGTTCATTAAAAAAAGCAGCGATTTTTATGAAAAAGAAAAAAAAGTCAAGATTTTATTTGGAAAAACAATTTGTCTTGAATAACTTTTTTTGTTTTTCACAAGAAAGTCACAATTTTCATTAAAAAAAAGTCAAAACTTCACAAGATAAAAAAGTAATTTTCATGATGAAAAAGTAATAATTTCAGTTGAGAAAAAAAATTTTGTGAGAAAAGTCACAATTTTTTTTCTTGAAAACAAGCTATGACTCTACGACAATTAAAAAAAAAATTACAACATGAAATTCAGTCACGAATATGATTTTTTTTAGTGTGATTTTCATGAAAATGTAATTAATTATTTTTTTCCACATAAAATTGAAGAAAATAATTAAAATTACAATTTTACGTGGAAAACGTGATTTTTAAATCTAAATTTAACATTAAATGTTTTGCACATATTTTTTTAAATGAAAAAGTCAGTTATTTTTATTTTTAAAAAATGATATTCATGAAACAAAATATATTTCTTAAAAAAAAAGTCATTTTTGAGAAGTTTTTTCTTGCAAACAAGTCACACATTTATTGAAAAAGTGAAACAATTATTTTATGTGAACAGCCAATTTTTCTTAAAAAGTTATTTTTAAAAAAAGTCTTCATAATGACATCACAGAGGGTTTGTCCAGTTCTTCTTCAGGTCTGTCTTCTGGATTTTGTAAAAACTTCTCAACCACACCTCAGATTCTAATCTCAACCAAACTTCAATCCAGTCAATCTGCCTCTTCTTCAACTGGAATCCTGAAATCTTCAAAGTCCAGACATTGTCAAATCTGGACCACTGGCCGCAGACCCGGCCTCAGACTCAGAAACAACTCAAGTTCAAGAGGAAACCCTCAACACAATGTTGGGAGAGTCCAGATCCCCAACACAGAACCGGGCCTTCCAGCTCCACAGCAAACAAACCACAACACTGAACCCCAGCTAGTTCATATGAAACCCCAAATGGGACCCCAGAAACCCCAGCCAACGGGGAGACCCAGAAATGTCGCAATACAAAAACAAGAATAGCATATGTGTACCTGAATCTGAGGGTTTTGGAGAGCTGAGCTTTTTGAGCCCTGCGGAGGAGAGAAGATGATCCATCCATCAGCAGTAAGAGCTCAGAGCTGACTGAGAGAGTGCATGTGAGTGTGTGTGTGGTATTATCCTCCGATCCAGCTGGTATTTAGTCCACGACAAAAGCTGTACATACTTTGCTTCAATATCCTCTCTCTCTCACTCACACACACACACACACACACGCGCACACATACACGCTGGTACAGCAATCCTCATGAGGACATCCTCATTCATGAAATCTACGTAAATCTGTGACTAGATGACTCCAGAAACAAAAAAACACATAAAAAAAATAATTAAAAACAAAAAAAAAAGAAAAGGAAAAAAGTCTTTCCTTGATTCCTCACAGAAGCATAGTGGGGACATTTGAGGGAAAGACTTTTTAAAAATGGGGTGAATATTTCAAACCCTTTCAAAAAAAACTTTACAATAATTCTAAATTTTGCGACAGATAACCTTTACCCTATTTTCCATCTTTTTTTCCAATTGCATAAATGTGCATATGTAGATTTTTTCTAATAGTTGTTTATATCCTCACTATTTATTGTTTTTAAATGACTATGCTGCTATAACATTATAATTTCCCTTGTGGGATTAATAAGGGACCAATCAATCAATCGATCCATCCATCTACATCTTTCTGTGACGACTGCTGATGTCTTTCACACATTTTAGAATTTTACAGCAATTTCTCAAATATTTGCAATATTAAAACAAAAAAGTCACAATTTATGACAAAAATGAGCTTTCAAGGACAAAGTTGTAATATTCCAAAATTCCTGATTTTTCAGACAAAAATTTGATATTTTAGGACATAGTCATAAAATTATGTTAAAAAAAACAAAAGTCAATATTTTAGAATACAATGTTGTATTTATAAAATTTTTTAAATGAAATTTGGGGTTTTATGACAAAAGAAAAAGGCTTTTTACAAGGAAAAGTTACAATTTTGAAAGTTCAGCAAAAGTTCTTAATCTGAGGACAGAAAGTTGCAACGATACATTTACAATTTTATGACATAAAATTGTAATTTATCAAGTTATCAAGTTTTAAAATGTGCCAAAGCTGATATTTTACTAAAACAAAGCTGCAATATTAAGTTAAAAAGTTGGGATCTTTTTTTAATAAAACTTGTTGCAAAAAATAATAGTTGCAATTTGATATTTTATGACAAAAATTTACTTTTCATGTCAAAAAAAATTCAGATCAAAATTGTGATTTTGCTAAAGTCAATATTTTATTACAAAAATCTTTAATATTAATTTTAAGAAGGCATGATTTTACAATAAAATGTTATTATAGGATATAAATGTGCAGGTATGTGATGTGATATCTTTGTGATTGGCTGTGGAACATGTATAACTACAGTACTACTTGTTTGATAGTTACGTTACATTATATTATAATATTAGACTTTGCACAACTCTGCTATGGAAGAAGGAAGGAGGTACTTTGGATTGCCCACATGATTTTTCATTCTTTTAATCTTTTTGGCTTAAATATTTGTTAAAGTGATCATAACCACGGTGACGGGATGTCGTCAGAATTACCTGTCGACATCAGCGGGCCGGAGCGACGGCAGCCTGACGCTGGAGTTCCGGTCCAGTTTGGTCTGACTCTTCGTCCTCTTGATGGAGCCTTTGAGACGTTTGCTGAAAAACCCCTGAAAGACAGAACAGATGAGGACGAAGGGTCAGTGGGGGAGGGGGTGGAGGAAGATGATGAAGTGGAGGAGGCAGAGTGTCCTTGGAGGAGTGATGTCAGCAGTGGAACACTGAGGAGGAGGAGGAAACGACAACTGCAGAGACCTCTAACTGACATTCTGTCTGTCTGCAGAGTTGAGAGTTACCCACAATCCACCTGGTTAACTTTTGATCAGACTTGGATCGTATCTAAAGGTAGAACACATAACATCACTTGTTTACAGCTGAAATCCAACTGTGGTTCAGCAACAGTTTCATAATCACGGATGTTTCCTGCACCAATGAGTCGAATATTTAAAGGAAAACAAGTGAAATATTTAAAATCTTATTCAGCTCGTTCTTCATTTGTAAAGTCTGACGGCTCGTTTTACGCCTCCAGGAATAAACTGGACTGTAACTTGGGTTCAACTGGACTAACTGGGCGCACTGGCCTGCAAGCAACCGTGACTGGTCTCATCAATAGCTCATCTTCACCAAAAACTCGATCAAACCCTTCAACGATCGGAAGCTCTGAGACGAGTGGAGGAAGTGAGCGGCCTCATTTCCTGAGTTATTAATAACCTCAACCCCCCCCCACACCCCCTCACTGACATGTCGCCTTCAGGCTCACCAGCTTCCACCACTGCTTCAGAACCAGAAGGACCAGGGCCAGTCACACCCCCCCCCCCCCCCGAGCCAGACTGCAGCCTCCATCGCTTTCAGACAGGGTTTTATTGATCAGTCTGATCGGTTCAAAGTTCAGAGCAATCAGAGGAGCTGATTCAACATGTCTGAGCCCCATGCCCCCCACCCCCCAACGTTTGTCACCACTGACCAAGACCAGATTTTCTAAAATCCAGTATTTCTAGGACACAAAACTGTGAAGAATAAGAAATGACTTGACTGGGACCTCAAAAGTCCTAAATCTCTTCTTGGTGTAACACTTTAAAGCCCAAAGCTTCGACTTGAACTGGTGGTCCAAAGACTGGAGACTTGACTTCGACGGCCACCAATGAGTCCTCCAATAGTCCACTTGGACCTGTGTTTGTAAGGCTTGTGTTTTCCAGTTGGAGCAGGTCTTCCTGTGGCTGTCGTCTTTTAATAGTTGGAATAAAAAGTCATTCTTCCAGAGAACGCGAAGAGCACACAAAACAAGCTTCTGGACTGCATCACCGGTACAGCTGGTACCAGCACACGAAGGTCTGGACCATCTGTGGTTTCTTTGCGTTACTCACCGGCACTTTGAAAGGGGACGAGTTTGGATTGTCAACTGCCACGCTCTTCTCTGAACTCCCCAACCCAGAAATGCTCCTCCTCCTCGGAGAACGCTCCGAAGACACCTCTGCAGAGGGAAGGAGAAAGAAAAAGACGTTCAGGTTAACATCTGTGTGATCAGACTCATGGACAATGGTTTCTAGATGTCCCAACATCTGTCTGGACTGATCGATGATGAAGGCATTGTTTTATCTGATCCTACATCCTGGACCAACTTTTTTATTAACTTTCAGGAGCTAAAAAGCTTCGATCCAACAAAACCAGCGAGTGGAAAAAAAAAAAAAAAAACCCATGGAACCATGACTGAGGTTCACAAAACTGGATCTGAACAAACCAGCGAACTTCTGGAACAACAAACTCTGGACAGATTTGACCATCGTGGAGCCCAGAGCCCTGTCTGGAGGAAAACCACTGTCAAGCATGGTGGTGAAGGAGTCATGATATGGGAACCTAGACACCTTACCAAGAACCATGAGACCATGAACTCCCCTGTAGACCACAATATTCTGGAGACAGGATGATGATCTCGCCACACAACAAATCATCAATAACTGAAAGAATCAAAGTTCTGGAAGGTTCTAGTCATAGTCCAGACCTCAACCTGACTGAGATGCTAAGGGGGAACCTTAAAAGTACCATATCCTGAAAAATGGATCCTACCAAAATCAGTCTCTCTGGTTCTGTTGGATCTTTTCAGCCTGAATCTTCTATTTCCTTAATAGTAAGCACCATGTTCAGGCTCTTTTTCACAACTGTAGTTAAATGATGACGTCACAGCACCCCAAACCGGGTCCTCAGGTTTTCTATCAGTGAAATGACCCACACCGGCCTACAGGTGGTGCTACAATAAGGTAGCTGACATGCAAGTTTTTGTTCGTTCTTCTTTTCCTCCCTTTGCAAGACTGTTGTGATGCTACCGGTTTGGATGGTTCCAGATCCAACAAATCTGTAGTAAGAGGCCAATCAAATTTTGTGGGTTTTGACATCATCAACTCACACCTGTCAATATCTCAAGAACTCATTGAGATAAAAATCTAAAATTTGGTATAGTTAGAGAAGGGTTCAGTTGTAGGCGGAGTCTAAAGTGATTGATGAATGATGTCATTCAACAGAGCTGCTTGGACAACAAATATCGCAGCTGGTGGCTACATTTTTAGATTTAGCTTTTATGCTTTTCTACCACCAGCATTGCTGACATCAAGTCCGTCTAAAAGCTTTTCTGTGTCCAAATGAATATTCATCACGTACGTTGTACAGAATCTGGAGGTCCAAATGAAAATCCAACACCTCAGTTTCTTTTCAGCCCAAAAATAACATCCTCAGATGCTTTCAAGACATTTCCCGATCTTCATGTCTGCAGCGGGAGTTGAACCAGCAGATTTCACTGTTGAGGATTCAAGTCAACCCTGCACTCACTAACAACATCCACGCTCTGTACGAGGAGTTCTGCTGTTTAGTTCTACATATTCAGCGCCATCTGGTGTTAATCAATCTCAATGTCAGTTTATACGCAGATGACACTCCAGATTATGTTTAAATCAGAATCCAGAAATGGACACTAGGAACTTATCAGCAAAAGGTCCAAAATCCTGGTTCTGTAGAGGAACATCAGATCATCAACTTCTGCTTACTTGGCTTGGCTCGTGATGGTGTAAAATATAAAAATAAAATATTGTAAAATCTTGATTTGCCATAATATTGCCAGATTTTTCTCATAAAATTGTGACTCACTTTTTTTTCTCGCAAAGGCTAAACATTTTTATTGCAAAATCATATTTTTTGCAAATCTTTTTTCTTTTAAAGTCAAACTTTATCGTAAAATGTTGACTTGTTTCTCTTATAATCACAACTTTTATGGAAATCTCAACCCAAGGAACTTTCTTTTTGGCAAAATCTGTTACTTTTTCTCAAAATCTTTTACTGTTTGATTGCAACTTTTTTTTCAAATAAAGTTTTTCTTGCATGTATGACTGCAACTTTTCCTCTGCAAAACGTGACTTTTTGAGATCTTTAATCACAGAAAACAGCAAAACTTTTTAAATGAATAAAAATTGTAAACCCTTCTCGTCTCATCCAAGCACCTGTTTGTTCTCATGAAATTGCAACTTTTTCGACATGTAATTAATGTGTTCTGATAAAAACCAACAATTTGATTGTATAGCTTACAAATAAACTAATTACAACAAAAGATTTAAATAAAAACTTCACTTCTATGAAAATCCCTTTTTTCTTGTAAATTCTCTTGTGAATTGCAATATTTCTTACTCCTAAAAACTTTGACTTTTCATGAAAATCGCATATTTCTTTTCAAAGTCATGACTTTTTCCTTCAGAAATGAGCTTTTTCCTCAGCAAAAAAAATAAACTTTTTCCCCAACCAAGACAAATTAACATATTTTTTGGAGTTTGCCACTTTTTCTCTAATTTTGTCACTTTTTTGTATAGCTTCAACTGTTTTTCTCAGACCTTCTTTCAGATAAAATTTAAAATCTTATCACACAATCACAACTTTTTCCCCAGAAAACTGCAACAGATTTTATCGTTTTGTGAAGTCAACAACCAAAAAATAGCACAGTTGAGGAAACGTGACCCCAAACGATAGTAAATCTTTGTAAAATCTTTAGTATGTGACTTCAAACTCTGGTTGCCATAAATTAGTGCTTTAAAAAGTTTTGGTAAAGTTTTCAGCATAAGACGCATTTTCTTGAATTTTCTCATCATTCCAACTTAGACATAAAAAAAAAAAAAAGAACAAAAAAGAAAAAACCACGCGAACCGCCTCAGCTGCACCTTCCGCCGCCGGTTCATCAAACATTAATGAATCGCCCAGATCCGGTTCTGGACGCTGAGCGCCGTGGTAACCGGGCCGGCGTGACGGGTCGACGTGATGTCTGCATGTGATGACGACACGACCTCCTGCAACAGGAAGCTGCGGTGAACGCGGCGACAGATCGAGTTCCAGCTGCAGGACGACGGCGCTGCGCTCCTGCAGCAAACTTTCAATGCACAGCCCCGAAGGAGGACGAGGAGGAGGAGGACAAGGAGGAGGACGAGCAGGCCGCCGTCGCTCTTCCTCCTCCGGAACGGCGGTCACATGACAGAAACATACAGAGAGAGAGAGGGACGGTACCTCGATCGCAGCTGTTCCCCATCATCTGAGGAGAGGACACACGGGATTGGCCGGAGCAGCCGCCACCTGTCAGCCAATGAGGTTAAGCTGCAGGCGTCCGTCTTGGTCCCGTCCTCATCCTCCTCTTCCTCTCTCTCTCCACTCAGCAGTAATTCTAAACCTCGATCTCTCTCTCTCTCTGAGGTTTTCCGCATTTATTCAATCAATCCTCCAACTGCACCGTCCTCCTCCTCCTCTTCCTCTCTTCCTTATCTCTCTCTCTCTGCTGCAGCTCAATCGTAGCCTCACTCCCCCCTCCTCATTCCCCCTCCTCCCTCCATCCCTCCCTCCCTCACGTATCTCCCACTTGCTTGCGGGATAATTACTAAATAAGTTTCCTGATGTGGGACGCAGCTCTGGGGGCTGCAGCTAATAACTGAAAACTCCAGAAGAGCTTCTGAGAGAAACGGGACTCAGTTTCAGAAATCACAGATCAATCGAAGCTGTCGGAGACAACGCGCTCATTTCTGCTTTTCATTTTCTCACCCAAAAGTTGGAATTTTTTCCTTTTTTTTTTTCCTTAGGAACTTCACTTTTTTGTGAAAAATTAAAATATTTCTTGTACAGCTGTAACTGTTTTTCCTCTCTAAATCATATTTGGCCAAAAGAAAAAAGAAAAACTGAATTCTGATCCAAGTAAATTCACGATTACAATTCACAAGAATTTTCTTTAAAATTTCATCTTTTTCTTGTAAAAATACTGATGTTTTGTGAAAAATTGAGACTTTCTGTTTTCATTTACCATATTTGCGACTTTCTTCCCCTTCTTTTCCTATCTTTGAATGGGGGCAACATCTGGCCCCGCCCACTTCTGGCCCCGCCCCCAGTTTCACTGGAACAGCACTCTTATGGCAGCTTTTCATGACGATGGTTTGCAAATGAACGATTTCAGATGGACTGAAGACGATCCACCTGCTGAAGAGCTAAATTTGAGAAAACTGAACTAGCAAAACAGTCTTCACCCGCCTCCTCCTCCACCTCCACCTGTCCTTCCTCCTCCGGCTGGTGTTAACAAGGTATTGATCAGACGAGGCTCCACTCTAACAATCAATCGTTTCAGTAGATTCGCTGCGGTCTCCAAGACCTTCAAGGGATCACAGTCAAACTGGGACAGACTGGAAACAAACACTGTCTCTGAGAAAGCAGATGAAGATGAATCATTTCAGATTTTATCTTCTTCTGTACTCTCATGACTCTTTTCTTTATTTTGATGCCAAATTTCTGCTCATGAACCCTGTAGTTGCAGAAACATGTTGTTTCAGAGCAGGAACGTGAGTTTTTCATGAGTGAGGTTCATGTTTTTTCAAAAGGAGCCTTTTGAGATGTTTTCAGGGGTCCATCTGGTGGCCGTCGTCGGTACTGCAGCTAATCAGAGACGACTCTTTCATCCAGTTTATGTTTAAAACCTGCTCAGCCTCCACCTCCAGCTGCTGAAGGTGTGTTTCTGGGTGTTTTATTTTTATTTTATTTTATTTTTTAATCTTATGTCAAACTTGAGGCACGTGGGCCAAATCTGGCGAGAACACACTGATGATGATCAACTTTTAACTAAAAGATTTTTGAGGAAATTTCAACGGGACTGCCCGTTTGATTCAGTGCCAGCAACAAAAAGTGGAATTACTATTGAGAGGAAATCTGTTTCATGTAACTCTTAAAAAACTAAGAAAAAAACTGGAATAACTGTGGAGGAGAACAGCAGGAAAAGTCCCGATTTAACAAACGTTTGAAAAAAGATTTTACAACTAAATCCTTCTTTTCAAAATTGTTGATTTTTGTAAAAAAAAACAAAAAAAAAACGATTTTTAGAGGAAAAACTTTAAGTTATATAAAAACTTGTAGTTTTATGACTTAGAATTTTATATTAAAATGCTGCCAAAAAAGTTGATATTTTCCAACAAAAAAGAAAAATAAAGTAATTTAAGTTAAAAAGTCTTTGTGACTGTAAACTAAAAAGTCTTGTTGGGGAAAAAACATGTCTTAATCTCAAAGTTTGAAATTTTATGACAAAATTTGCTTTTTTACAAAAAAAAGTCAAATTACGGAAAAAAAGAGGGATTTTAAAAAAAGTCTTACTTTTATGATAAAGGTCTCAGTTTTTGTGAAATTAAATAAAATAAAAAAAATGTGATTTTATGATGAAAGGCGCAAATTTTGTGAAATTTTAGATTTTTGACAAAAATTCCCTTTTTTCTAAGAATGAGTCCAGGAACTAGCGGCAACTCTGACAACACAGCTGGTTTTAGAAAATAAAGAATAACCAGCCCTTTAACGGTAACCATGGTGAGATGTGGCCTTTTAACGGTAACCATGGTGATGATGTGGCTATTTAACGGTAACCATGGTGATGATGTGACTATTAACGGTAACCATGGTGATGATGTGGCTATTTAACGGTAACCATGGTGATGATGTGGCCTTTTAACGGTAACCATGGTGATGATGTGACCTAGGATGAAATTGTTTTTGACACCTCTGATCTAAACTGGAATGAAGTCGGTGTTTCTGGACCGACCAGACCAGGTCCTGGGGTCGAACTGGATCCAGGTCTGAGGAGGACCGGCATCCTCGGCCTTTGTCTGGTCGGGACAGCGGATGCACACAGATCAGCTTTCACAACAAATATTCAAAGAATTTCTTTTCAGAGGACGAAACCGGCTCTGAGCCGCTGCCTCCCACACCTCCTCACATTCCTGCGACGTCACAGAGTCGTCGCTGCTCCTTCGTTGTTTTGATGTAAAAACACATAAAAACCTTATTTTCTTTTTTCTTCTTTTTTTTAAAACTCTGCTGTTCTGTTTTTAATAAAAACTAAAACCCAAAAGAAGAATAAATAAATAAATTAAAAAAAAAACATGAAAAGCTCCTCCAGGACGTCAGAGCTGCAGCCAGGTGTGCACATCTGCATAGAGACGGTTTAGAGCACTCGGGTGTCCTAACACAACACCAAAAGGAAAAGATATCAGCAGGAGAAATGTCTGTTGCTGCAGGAGTGGAAAACATTCAAGAAATTACATTTTCAAAATAAACAGCAGCAGCTGAGAGCTTCCAGTCTCGTTCAGCATGTTCAATGATTTTAATCTGATATTCAAACTGGTTATTTAATGTGTGGTACCTCCAAGTGGATGTAATTATTATTAAATATGTTGTATGTACTTTTATCTTCCTTCATCCTGTATCATTTGTTCCACATTTATTTGCTTTGTCCATTTTATTTACTTATTATTTGGTACCTGCAAAAATCAATAATTTTATGTTATTAATTATATCATAATTTTATTTTAAAATTGTTTTTTTTTTCTATTACTTGTACTTTTGATTGTTTCTTTATATACTTTTTATTACTTTTGACTATTTTTTTATGTTAACTGGAACATGACACAGTAGACCGATACAAATGAACGATACATGAAAAAAAATTAAGTCTCTTACACTTGAGAATTAATTTTTCCTCACAAAATTTAAGTTTAATTTAAGG
This sequence comes from Arrhamphus sclerolepis, assembly GCA_037176975.1. NCBI lineage: Eukaryota > Metazoa > Chordata > Actinopteri > Beloniformes > Hemiramphidae > Arrhamphus > Arrhamphus sclerolepis. The sequence continues at coordinate 9,177 of JBAMYA010051998.1, read as the reverse complement.
ATTTTGTTTTGTTTCTTGTATTCCAGAGTTGAGATGCAAAAGTGAAAAATAAACTTAAATTAAAATCCCTTTACCAGCTTCTTTTGTTTTACCATTTACTTCATTCATTAATTAATTTTTATTTTAACCATTTTTGTCACTTACAGCATTCCATAGTGAACAACTGTTAAAGGTTTTGTAATTTTTTTTCCGCTCAATCTTTTTTTCCAATAGCTATTCTTATCCTTACTGTTTTGTCATAAAATATCAATTTATTTTTGCCAGATTTTACTTCTTACTTTCTTTTGCAATTTTATTTTATTCCCCTAAAATGAGGACTTTACTCTCATTAAATTACAACTTTTTCTTCAAAAGAAATTCTTTTTAAGTCATATTTTTCCTGTGAAATTATGACTTTTAGCCCAAATATAATACAGAATATTTTCTAATACTATGTTTTCCAGTGTCATTTTTTAACTTTTTTTCCTCATAATACTCTGTCTCTAATACATAATTCTCATTTTGTAAGATGACAATTGAGATTTTAGTTTCAACAACAACAATATATAGGCTAACTTAAGACAATAAGTCATTTTAGAATAATAAATAATACTTTTTTTTTCCAAGTAACAACTATTATTCATAAAATTGTGACTAAAAATATTACTATTTTAATCAGAATTTTTCCTAAAATGTACATTTCTCATTAAATTGTGACTTTATTCACGTAGCATAAACATTTTACTTGCAAACTATGTTTTTAATGTTACAACAAATGGGGTTTTTTCTTAGAACGACTTTATTTTTGAACGTTTTGAAATGATATTTTTGCCCCAACGGGTTTGCCATACCGTCTTTTTCTGGATCGACTGCGTCTCCTTGTACCCCCAAAAGTTATTTTTTCCATCACAAGAAACTTTGAAACTTCCACAAAAGTCGTTAAAGTTTATAAAGTGTGTTTCACAGCTCTGCTCTTCCGCCTCTCATCCTCATCAATGCGATCGATAGACTGATCACACACCACGCCGCTCAGACACCGGGCTAACTTCCAGCCTCACAGCCCGGCTCCAGCGTCTCTCTACAGCTGTGGGGCTGCAGGTCTCCGGGACCGGAGACCGGCACCCTCGACCGGTGTTTCGTCTCCAGCGGAGCCGGAGCAGCGAGCTCGGAGACGGGCTGTGCGGCTGCCGGCGTCTGGAGCACCGGCGGAGGGAAACGAGGAGACTCACCCTGGAGGTCCATCAGAGGCTGGAGTCCGTCTCATTCAGAGCCGCTGTCTGTCAGCCATACAGACCAGAACACACTTCCTCTACACTTTCACAATAAAAGTCTTCACAAGTACACTTCAGATTAAAACTGATAGGTAGCTGGATATCTCAGTGGTCGGAGTAGGTGGTCCACATTCAGAGACTCGTCCACCTGCAGACGTGGAGGGTTCAACTACCGGCCTGTGAACCTTGTTTCCTGTCTGCCTCAGCCTTAAAGACCACTAGAAACAAAAACCCAGATCTTATGACTATAACGTCTCTGATCAGAAATGTGGTTAATTTGATGACTTTACACAAAATATAAATATTTTACCCAAAAATCTGTTATTTAAAAAGTTTGAAACAAATCAATTAACTTCACTCATAGCAATTTAACAACTACAGACTGTCAAACTTTAAGTTTCTAACTTGGAACTTGACCTGAGACTTGACTGTGTTGACTCAAGTCTTGCATCTGTTGACATGAGACTTGAATGTCTCGACTGAGACTTGACTTAGAATTTCATAACAAAAAAGTCAGACTTGCAAAACAATGACTTGGTCCCACTGTGTCTCTATGGTCTCCAATGTCACTGATGTCTTCACTGTCACTAATGTCAATGTCACTCATGTCTCCAGTGTCTCCAATGTCACCAATGTCTCCAATGTGTCTAATATCACCAATGTCTCCAATGGCATGAATGTCTCCAATGCTATTAATGTGTCTAATGTCCCCAGTGTTTTCAATGTCTCCAATGTCAGTGTCTCTAATGCAGCTAATGTCATGAATGTTTCTAATATCAATAATGTCTGTGTCACTACTGTTTCTAATGCCAATAATGCCTCCAAAGTTTATTTGTAATATCAATGTCTCTAATATCTTTAATGTAACTGTCACTCATGTCTTTAATGACTCTGTCACTGATGTCTCTAATACCACTAATATCACTATTGTCTCTAATATCAGTAATGTCTCTAATGTCTCCAATGTTTGTAATATCAATGTCTCCATTGTCAATGTCTCTCATTTATGTATCTAATGCCAATATCATCATTATTTTCTTTGTCAGTAACGTCTCTAATGTCTCATATCTTTGAGCACTAAAAAGGTTCAGGGTATGTGTTGGGGCTTTTATTTTGAAGGCTTTGGGTTTTTATTGTGGCGGGGCTGACAGGTGGAGGCAGACAGGAATGCAGCAGATCCACAGATGAACTCGGTCAAAGCTGCAATTCAAGCTCAGAGTGAAACAACAAAGACACGTTTCAGTCTCATTGTCCAACTGAGCGTCCTCTCTTCCTGTAAACGTCTCCGTCACCTGAAGACAGAACCTGAACCTCCACAGAAACGTCTCTGTTTCCACTGAAGACTGAAAATCATCCAGCTGACCAACTAAAACCAAAGAGCTCCTCAGCCTGGAGGCGTTCTGACGTCTACTGGGTCACGTCCTGTGATGGACTTTACAGGGACAATCTGGATTCTGTTTCTAACTCTCAAACGTAAAAGTTGGCGCATCAAACTAAATACTCTCAGATCTCGATGCTTTGATTTTCATAAAAATGTTTGATAGCTGGTGTCAGAAGCTGAAACAGTCAAACTGCTGATTTCCTTAAAAATATTTTAATTATTAAACATTTATAGTTTTTATTTGTTTATTTCATTCGAAAAACTGGTTTCAAACAAATTCAGGCAACTCCATCAACACCTCAGAAACATGGGAAGAACTTTCTGGAAGGTTCTGTTGGAGTCCCAGAAAATCCATTTTTTTTAAATAAATAAATAAGTAAAAATAAAATACATTTTTTTGTTTGTTTTTTTATGTTTAAGTTTTCAACATTATCATTTTTATTTGTCATCCGTATGTATTTTTATTCTAACTAATTTGAAATAAAACACACACTTTTTCAATATAAGTTGGACATTTACATTTTTTAAAATTGTGTCTTAGATTTTAAAAATATATAAAAATTTTAATTAATTTCAAAGTTGTTTTTATTTTTAAAGTTTGCCCCTTAAGCTGCTTTTCTCACAATAAAATGTAAATTTCTTTACAGAAAATCAAAAAACCAAAAAAAAACCACTTTCTCATAAAATCACAAACGTTTTCTTGTTAAAATCCCAACTGTCCACAAAAAAGTATTTTTTTGTGAAAAATCTCAAATTTATCCCTCAAAGAAATTACAACTTTCGTCTCATAAAAGCATAACTTTTATATAAAATTGAGTTAACATGTCCAGTTAAAAGAGCTAATGCTAATGAGTTAAAGTGGGCGGGTCACTGCTTGCTCCGCCCCTTTCTGGATCAAACCGGACTGGGCGGAGACGTGGCTGAACTGAGCTGTTGCTCTGCATTTCTGTGGTGTTTTGACCCAAAAAAAAAAAAAAAAAAAATGTCCCAAACGTTTAATTAAGACCTGAGAAAACTGGAAGCTGAGACGGTTAATTAACTGTAATTAGAGCACCAGCGGGCTACAATTAGCTGAGAGCTGCTCAGCTGACGGTCGGGACCGTAAACTCTGAAGGTTCACAACTTTATTTTCATCTCCAAACATTTTACATAGTAAATAAAAAACAGTCGGGAGACTGAAAATCTAACAGCTCCGGTCTGGATCCAAAATCCAGTTGACCCTGTAAAACTGGAGTATGAACCCAGTTTAAACTGGTTGTTCAGCCTCATTAACATATTAATAACCTCCTCCATCCCCCGACACGGAGGAGGTGGTCAGAGAAAGAAAAGTTCTTCTGTGGGTGAAAAAAAGACACAAACAAACTTGTTTGGTGATTTCACATTCTTCAGAACTTATGGCATAAAAGAAAAGAAAAAAAGTTTTTTAATGTAATATTTATCAAATGAAAAATACATATTTTATTATTTTCTTTGTTGTTGTTTTCTTTTATTAATTAGTACTTGTAAAACAACATTCAGAAATTATAAATGTTCATTATTCCTTATTTCTGTAAGATTTAAAATGTTTTTAAATACTGTTTTACTCTAAAATCCAGTATTTTGATAAAAAAATGTCTGTCTAATTTTTATGTATATATATATATGTATATATACGCACATATTTATTTAATTTTATTCATTTATTATAAATATTTTTTTCCAAATTCAAATAATTTATTCGTGTATCTAAACTACATCAACCCATATATTGTTTACATTTTTTTATTTAATGAAAATTAAAACTTTATTTAAAACATTTGTGTTTATTTATTTATCTGCTTGATTCGATTTATTCTAAAAATTGTTAAGCTTTTTTTAATACAAATATTTGTTTGTTTGTTTTTTTTCCAACTTTGATTTAAAGGTTAGATTTGTTTTTGTTATTATCCTTATATTTTTTTGTCCATAATCCAGCCATCCCAGTATAATCAGTTTCTAAACCCAGTTTAAACTGGTTGCTGGGGCATTAACATATAAATAACCTCCTCCACCCCCCCGGCCTGTGGGTGAGGGGGGCTGAGGAGGGCTGATGGGGGGATTAAGGGGGTCAGTCAATGAAAGAGTCCTTCTGTGAATGAATGAACTCAACAGCAGCGGATCAATAAACTCATCTAGGACACCGTTGGCTCTGAGGTCCATCCTGTCCAGTCCCAGATCCGGTTCAGTGCAGTATCTCTGGACCCCTGCAGCTCTGGGTGGGAATTTTTTGACCCCCCCCAACCTCAGCCCGGGCGTCCCACGGGGGGCCGGTGGGGTCAGTTGACCTCCTCCAGACAGACGGAGAGACGGACACTGGACGCTTTGTCCTCCCAACATTCCCGGGTGAGACCCGGCGTTCCCACACAGAGCTTCTAAATTACAGGCTGCACCCAAACACCTCATTATGGCAGCATCATAACTCCCAGCATGCCTTGCAGCGATTCACTCTTGATTCACAGTTAAGAGACTTTCGCTGCAGCACAGAGGGTCAAGTTTCAGCTGGTTGCAGTTTCCAGCTTCAGCCACCAGGTGTCACTGAAAAACGTCTAATTCTGAGTGCAAGACTAATTAAAAACATGGGGGCATGGCCAGGGAACTCTGAAAATAAAGTTGTAATACAACAAAATTATAACAAGACTACTTCAGTAAATTTTAGGAGAAACTGCCTTTTCTTTTTTTTGACAACTTTTTTACGTTATTTCCGATCAAGAATCAAGCAAGTCAGATTTCTCTCTTCAGGAGTACCCCAAGGCGACGTTTTAGGGACCCTTAAAATTCATGTTGTTCATTTAAAATCAGGAGAAAAGAGAAAAATAAATAAAAAAATAATGTTAATTAAACTGTAATTTTACCAGAAAAAGTCAAATAAAATAAAACATTCTTATTTTATTTTATTTGACTTTTTTCTGGTAAAATTACAGTTCTAGTTTAATGAAAGATGAGATGTTCTAAGGAGACTAATTGAACTTTGCTTTCTACAAGAAAAGAAATCCGTAATTTAACAGGATAAAATCATAATCAAGTTGCAATCTTCTGAAAAAAAATCTCATAAAAATATGAGAATAAAGTCACTGTTTTGAAGGAAAAGTTGTAATTTACAAGTAAAAAAAGTAACGATTTTTAGTATTTATTTGAATTTCTTAACATGAATTATTCAGTTTCTTATATGTTCTCTAATTAAATAGATTTCACTTTTAATCATCCACTGTGACTTAAAATTATTTATTATTATTTATTGTGGTCACTTTTGGAGCAGCTTTCTGCCTGACGCGATGACATCAGCAGATCCAAACCGCCGCCGCCTGTGTGGTCTGAACGTCATCACATCCGGCCTTTTGTTGCACACTAATCCTGCTGATGACTGCAGGACCTCACACACACACACACACACACACACACACACACACACACACACACACACACACTCAGGTAATCCACCGCTTGTTACACAACTGCTTTGCTGTGCACCAACAAACCCCGTTGCCCTGGTAACCATGGCTCAGCGGCTTACCCATGACAGCGGCACCCTCTGGCTGGAAGTCAGGGAACTGTCCCTCTGAGGGGACACTGACCGTCCTGCGGAGGCTGCGGGCCCTTGAGGAGTCCGTGGGGGTCTCTGGAGGCTCGCCTGCACCCTGGGAGGAGGAGGGGGGGGCAAAATAATAAATACAGTAGATGAATCAATAACTAAAAAGGGGTGGGGATTAATATCTGGTGAAGCTGGCAGACGACTCGACGGCGGTTCAGACCTCATCGTCCCTGTTGAGCAGGATCAGCTGGCTGTCAGTCAGGATGCAGAACTTCCTGTTCCAGGCAGCGCCGTCAGTGTACGGACTCTGACCGCAGGACAGGCGGTGGGCCGGCGGACCCTTCACATCTAGGAGCGACAAGAAAAACATCACGAATGACCAAGAACCAATCAGGTCCATTTTCTCTCTTGAGGAGCACCCAAGGCACCGTTCTAGGCCCCGCCCTCGTCACGATCTTTTACGATCCAGTTTTAAAAGACCCCAACAGCGACTATTTACATGCGAGGACCATCCAGTACCACGACTAGCTTAAAAAATGACCCAATAGTTCATGAGAATGAAGTCAGTTTTACAAGAATAAAGTTGTGAGATTATGAGGATGATTTTCATGAGAAGAAAAGGTCAAATTTTATTAGAAAAAGGCACAAAAACATGTATGAGAATAGTTGTTTTACAAGAAAGAAGCTGAAATATAAAAACAAAGAATGTGATGTAACAAGAGAAAAAATATATTGTACCAATGAAGTTGAAATTTTACAATTAAAAAAATTTAAATATTAATTCCAACTGTTTTAATCATATGACTTCAAAAAGAAATTTTATGAGAATCAAGTTGCAGTTTTAGGTTGTGAGATTATGAGGATGAAGTTCTAACTTTGAGAAAAAAGTTTGAATTTTATGAGAAAAAAAATCTAAGAAAAAAAGAGACTAATAATAGTAAAAGTAAAACAGTAATTCTACAAGAACAAAGTTGTAATTTAATTAGAAAAAAGTTTCAAGAATAAAATAGTAATTTTAAAATTAAAAATTAAAAATTTACACATTTTTTACAATTAAAAAAGTTTTATAAATATTAAATCACCAAACTTCAAAAACAAATTCATAATCCGAGAACTGAGTCGCAATTTTAGGAGAAAAAAAAGTTGAAAAATTACGAGCATAAAGTAACAATGTTACAATTAAAAAATGTAATTATTTGTTCAATCGTTCCAATTAAATAATAATTTAATACCTGAAGACTCAAGTTACAATTTTAAGAGAAGAAGCCATAATATTACAGTTATCAAATTTGAACTTTTAGGGAAAAGTGATAATATAATAAAGTTGTGAAAAAAGTCTTTAATTTTTTGAAGAAAATAATACGTAACATCATGAGAATAAAGTTACAGTTTTATCAGAAAAAAAGTTTTATCATTAGTATTTTCATTTTAAAAAGTCAGAATGATACAAAAATAAAGTTGTAACTGTCTGGAAAGTTGTTTTTTTACGATTAAAGAGTTTTAAATATTAAATCACAGAACTTCGAAAAGCACATTTATAATCTCAAAATTAAAAGTTGTCACAATTAAATGAAAAAGTCACAATTTTAGAACAAAAAGAAAATCCAATATTGTAAAAATAAAGTTAATCAAAGTCATAATATCAGAGGAATAAAATTTAAATGTACAGAAAAGTTGAATTCTTAGTTGAATCGTCCCAATCAAAAACTAAATTCAACAATCGAGTCACAACTTCCAGAGTAAAAAGGTTCCAACATTACGAGAATCAAGTTGTAATTTAAGCAAAAACAATGTGGGAAATTTATCTGGATAAAGTTGTAACTTTAAGAGAAATTTTTCTTTTTTTTTTAAATTACACATTTACGGGAAAAAGTCATAATATCACTCGACTAAAGTCACAATGTCATGACACAACTGTTGTAATATTAATAAAGTTGAAAATATTAAACGTCCAACCTCAAAAGTAAGTCGTCTTACCAAAACTGAGTCGCTAATTTAATGAGAATAAAGCTGCAGGAGGACAAAACTGACAAAATAGGACAAAAATAGTCACATTAGTAGAATAAAGTCACAGTTCTACAAGGAACACAGTTATAGTCTTATATGAACAAAAATGTCATCTTAAAACAAAGAAGAAGTTCTAATGTTAAAGAATAAAGGAAATTTTATGAGAAAACATCAATATTACACATATATGAAAATATGACATAAAGCTGATTAGCTGGGAAAGCTTCTTAAATTCCACATTTCTTTAAACAAAACCACCTTTGAGAACAACAACTAGAAGTACAATGTTTTTAAAGACGTTTGTGAAGCTGATATAAAGACTTAGATGCTTAAGAAGAAGCTGGTGAAGTTTTAAAACTCCTGCAGAGGGCGCTGCTGCACCACTGGCCTTCATGAGAAGATGCAGAGATTTAAACTGAGAGTGATGAATGACCTGCTGACGGAGCCAAAGATTAACTGAAACATAAAAATGTAATTAACAATGAAGCTTTGTGGGAACACGACTGAGCATCTTTAGTTTTCTGTTTACCCTTATGTCATAACATTAATATTATGCTTCCTCTTTCAGGTCACTGCTCTTCAGTGTCGATGCTTCCCTTCTTTCCTTAAGAACTCTGCATTTCTCACGTTTTCTTATGTTCAGAGTGTTTTTGGCATTTATGAGTGGCCTCATTATTATTATTATTGTTAGTAGTAGTAGTAGTAGTAGTATGTGTTTTTTGTACTTAATTTTGTTAAAATATCTCTGAAATCTGTCTTTATTCTGGACACTTTCAGACCACAGAGGGGTCTGTGTGTGTCACTCATGAACAAAAGCCGGTCTGTTTGTGCGTCTGCGTCTGGTCGAGTAAACAGACGGTGCTTTCACTGCACCTGATTGTGTGGGATCATTGAGCGCTTGCGTGGCTGAGTAAACACTCCACACACACACACACACACACACACACACACACACACACACACACACACACACACACACACACACACACACA
>JBAMYA010051990.1:0-31874 GCA_037176975.1 Arrhamphus sclerolepis | reverse complement strand
ATGCCTGTTGAGACTGTCTAACGCCATACATATATAGTAAAGATGACCGACTTGCTGAAAATTTGGTTTGTTAAGAAGAGCTCACGTGAACATGTAGGACTGGATATTCACGTGCCAAATATTTGTTTGGTGAACATCCAGTTTTCAGTTTTCGTATTCAGATGTTTTTATTTATTTTCCAAACAGCATTCTCACTCGCTGGTAGCTGTGAACATCACGCACAGTCATATATAATGGATGAGGAAAAAAAAAATGCATATCCCTTTTATGGAGCCCATGAGGGGACATTGAAGAAACAAACTTGAATCATTTTATACCACTTATGAGATATTTTCTGGTGCTCACCAGAACATATCCTGTAAGCCCCAGAAACTTGACTGAGTTATATTTCAACCTCTGACTTTTATACAAGGACATTGCAGCTTTACTTGCTGGATGTCACTATTGTCTTGTACATTAGAGAAAGCATTTTTAACATTTTCTTAGATGTCCCCTTATGGGCTCTGTGCCCTTTGGCACAACAGTTGTGAAAAGCCTGGATGTTATCAATACTACTAACAACATAGGCCGTTCAATGTCATGAATGATATTGAGCTTCAGCTGTAATGACTCCCAGCACACTGAGCTAATGTTATTGCAGTGGTCATGATTAAGCTCTTTTACTTGTGATAAACAATCAGTAAAATTGTATGTGAGCTATATTTGAGTCTTTTTGGCTTGAGCCTGAAAATGTACAGTAGAATGGCTCCTACTGACATGCTTTTGCTGAGCTGTGCCATCCAAGTCCAACAGGACAAGAGATACTTTCAGTGTGTAGTTTAGTTTGTTGTATTTGGCATAAGTTAATTTATTTTTTAATAAAATAGTTTCTTGACTGTGACTGTCCACAATGTATTTTTATCTGCTAGCAGATAAGATATTACATGTAAGTGAATCTCCAAATCAACATAGTAATAATCTGCTGAAGCTCCGGAACCCTAAGATGATATTTGGGCCAGCCCAAAAGCACATTTTCCTTTAAGATTCGCTGCTACAATCAAACACTCATATAAAGGAGATGATTCAGACCCACAGAGGCGCTGCGTGCATCCATAGTTTGCCACAGGCTACAGAGCAGGGGGATGTAGTATCCAGTGGAATTTGTCAGCAGGCAGGCAGCACTGGGGCTTTGTGGAAGGAAGATGCAGTGGTCTTATTACTCACTTCTAAGGCAGAGATTGTGCCATATTGTGCCTACCAGGGGTTCACATTTTATTTCCATTTGCATTAGCTGCAGAACCTTTGCTTTTTAACGTATGTATTGAATTTATTGGCTCTGTCATCATTTTTTTTTTTCTCCTGCATCAGCCTCTAAAATGCTTGGTCGTGCGTTTTAAAATAGCAGTTTAAAAAAAAGAAAAGTCTTTTTACCCATGTTTATATGTGCACATCAGGCTTCTTTTTCTTCTGTCTTTGACACCAGTGCTGTGATCGTTCTGTTGCACTTATCTCCCTGTATTTGCCACAGATTAGGATGAAACTGGTCCCCCCTAATTATTTGAATAACATCTCGATAGAAGGCAGAGCAGTGGCAGCGCAGGGCGCCTGTTCTGAAGGGCAGTCGTTTGTGATCAAACCGTAAATAAGACGGCACTGAAGGCATCTTTTTGAATTGAATTAAACTGAATGTAGGATGCTTGCACTGGCAAGTGTGGGTTTGAGTGTGGGTGAGAGGCCATTTCTGAAGTGAGTGCAGCAGGGCAGGGGGAGGGGAAGAGGTGACCATATGGAGGAGAGAAAGACAAAGAAAAAAAATGGAAGGAGTGAGAGGAAGAAGGAGAAAAGGGGGAGACTCAGCGGCTCATGTCAACTCACTTAATGTTCCCTGCTGGCCCTAGGGATGCTGACAGCATGGTTTTGTTGATTCATCCCCCTCTTGCAACTACTTCCCTTGTCTTTTGCAGTCAGTCTCTATTCCTGTTGCCCTTCTCCTGCTCTGTTCATGACGCTCTCTGATATGTTTCCATTCTCTGGTATGACCTTGTGAAACTGGAGCCTTCACTGTCATATCGTCAGGTCTGCTGAGGCACATGCCGAATGTCAGATAGTGTTTGTCTTCAGTTAAAACTCTGCATTATATAATCTTTCCCACCGGGTAAAACTTTAAAGGCAAAGCTAGTGTGCCACCAAGATGGGCCACGAAAAGATGATGGATGATTGGTGGGCTCCACATTTTAACCCTGGAACGGGGTTCCAGGTGTGCACACGTCATCAACTCATCTTCCTTTGAGTTGTTTGCAAATAGGATAACTAGTTTTGCTTGGTTAGCATTTCAGAAACTAGCATAAGAGTCTGATCTTAATGAGACTTAAAAATATTTTAGAACATTTTAGAAGTCAGCTTTAGAGGAAAATCCTCTCAAGATGGCTTTGGGTTTAGGAACTACAAAGTGAATAATCCCCTTTACAACCACATATCACAGGAAGCATGAAGTCAGAATGACTCGTTTAAAAGCATTGTTTCTCAGTCCTGGTCTTTGAGAACCACCACCCTGCATGTATTTATTTAGTTAGTTTTATTTTCCTACTACAACATACCAGGCCCATGTAAATGACACGGTGATGAGGTGATTCCTTCATCTGAATCAGACTGGAAGATGATGGTTTAAAAGATGAGGTTTTCAGGTGTTAGTGAGGTCCTGCTGAGTGAATTCTCTCTTGCCTGTTTTTGAGACAATTTTCAATTTTGTCAATAGATAACTATGAGAATTGCAAATACTTTTAATGCACTGTTCAAAACTTGTGTATGTTTTCATTGTTGCTGTATTTGTTTTCCTCAGTGCAACACAAATCAATTTATAAATACAGCGTTGTCGTCTCCAGGCGCTTCTGAGGAACCCAGAGCATGGCCCCCGAGCACATGGCAAAGCCTAACCATGTCAAGAAAAAAATTATACGATTAGCCATGAGCTTCCAAGTGAAAATTTTAATTTAAAAGAAAATAAGCATAGACAAAGCCATACAGGAAATGGAGGAAACACAATTATGTGCGCACATTTCTTTTCTTTGCTCGCTCTAAATACCAACGTCAATTCAGAAAAACACAAAAATATCAGAGTTTTGGAGCAGAAGATGAAATCAGGGGCTTCATCATGATCCAGTTTCAGGAGGACTGATGAAACTGCTGAATGAACACAGCTATAACACTTAGTCACGCCAGCTTGGCTGAAATTAGGTCATGGAACTGGACAACGATCCCAGCAGCACCAGCAAGACCAAACCAGAATAGAATCAGAATAGAAATGGCACAGTCAAGAGTCCAGACCTAAACAAGATTGTAATACTTACTTTGGACCGTTCAGAGAGCTTTTCCTGAAGATAGAGACTTTTTTTTATGCCAAAATTCCTCCACAATATTAGAAACTCAAAACAAACATTCAATGAACACTAGACAGTCATTTCATTGATTTGCTGTTTCATAGTCCAAACATCTCAGTTGTTGTGGAATTCTTATTTTACTGTCATTTCTGCTGTCAATACTTTTCTCCCCTGTGGTTTTCAAGGTTTCATACCCCTGAAACTCCAGTCACCAACATCCATTTGTTCTTTGTCTGTAGTGTTTTCTATCGTAAGGTTTATGAACCGTCTCCTTATTTAAAAAGTGAAATAGGTCTGCAGATTGTGTTCACATGTTTTTGTGTTCCCCATCGTTCATTTCTTTTTCAGATGCTTAAATTGAACTGCTCTTTATCAAGAAAAAGGTTTTTCAAATTGTGATTTAAAAATAAATATCAAAGAAGCCTCCTCAGTTGCTACCCAAACCAAACTCTGGTTTATGTTCTTAGGTGGTACCAAGGTCTGGACTGCTTTCCTTTATGTAGCAGCTTTGTCAGAAGTTTCAGCTCTGATTAAAAGCCTGTCTTTGATCTGTGAAGGGTACATAAGAAAAGGAGCAAATGTGTTCAAATTCTTTCTGCTCCATTCTACTTAGAAAACCCAGATAATCTCCTTGGTTCTTGGATCAGATTAAATTCACAGCATTAAGAAACCATGTTCCTCTTACAGCACTTTTGTCCACACTGTTCATAGTTTCCTCAGGGGGAAATAGACTGACATGTCAAAGGACATTGAAGGGAAAAATCAAACCAAACCAAAACAATATCAAGTCTTCAGCAGCTTCTTTATTGATTACCAATACCTACATTGTTCATCTGTAACTGGCTCAAGCTTTAGCTTTCTGATTCACCGGATTTCTCAGTTTTTTTGTTTTTTTTTTTGCTTATTGGGAAGCTTCAAAGGAGACATAGAACCAAAATCTGTTTTTCCCTTATCTCACTTACCCCTCCCGTTCTGTGCAAACCCGACCCGACCCTGATCAGGCCGTGGTTTCCCACCACTTTAATTGGGTCGGGTTCAATATACTGGCATGTGACCCTTTTTTTTTTCTTGTTTAAATAGTATTTTTATTTTACATAAAGCTATGGCGTAATGATCACAGCATAGCAAATACAGTTTGAATTGTCTGCCCAAGCCCGGCCCAATACCTGACCAGAACTCGGGCCGGGTCAGGTTTGGACTGAACGTGCACAAGCAGTTGGGCCGGATTTTTTGGGCCTGATCTAAACTCTAAATTCTGTTCATTCGCCATATCTGTAGGAAGTTGTTCTGTCCATTTTCTGAAGTCAGCTAAGTCTCTTTTGAGTGGCAGCAAAGGCAGCCAATCAGCATCAAGTGTTTGCATTTCATAATGAGGTTTCCAGTTAAACCCAAAATGACCCAAATAGATGCAAAACTGCACGTTTAAAACCCCCATCTGACAGCTTTCTGAGAGGTTTTTAGGAAACTTCTGAGGCGTTACAGACAAAACCAACATTTTGTTGTTTATATATGACATCACAGAACAAGATAAATACCCTGCTCAGCCATCCTATGTCATCGTTAAAATAATCTGAAGCTATTTATACTGATATAACAGCATAAATGTAAACAGTGAACTTAAACAGTGAAAACAGAAAGGAGCTTTTTTAAAGAATAAAATGCAAACTTGTTCAGTTGTGCTTTTGTGACGTACGTCGTGGCTCAGATGAACCATTTTCTTAGACTACTTGTTCAGCACTAATGATTTATCATTTTGGCTTGCTTCTACTATTAACCGTCATTTTCCCTTGCATGAAACTGATGCTGCAAGGCAAGCCCAAACACACACCTCCCTCACTTCCTCACTCACTTAAAATAGACTTCGCTGGAGAATTCCTGAGCATTCATGACATTTAGTTCTTGTTCATTGTACTGTATAATCACGCAGAAGTATGTGCATCACTTGGTGCCTCACAATAATTCAGATCCTTATATGTAGAGACCATTTTAGCAAAAGTTGAACTCCAGCCATTTGCTATCATTTGTCTGCATCTTCATTGCTCGGTTTGAACGAGCGAGGAGAGGGAGACCTTTTTGCATGGATGACTTAATATAGATGACAAGGCCGAAGCATTCTGTCTTAACCTGCGCCCATGGCAGGCCTTAGTCATCTTGTTCCCTCCATCTCTTCTGTATTTTTCTGCTTCACTAGTTCAGCATCTTGACCTTGTGTATTTCTGGTAGATGGATCTGGCTGTTCGATACCTTGGCACACTATTTGCCTGGGCTGAATGTCAACTGAAGGATTCGTATCACAGCACCGAATGCTTTTCAAGAACCAAATACCAGTTAATGTTGGTGTGAATCCTCATTTTATTTTTTGTTTATACATATGTTTTAAATATGTATTGAAAAATAGCGGCTCCACAGCTTATATTCCGTTTCTAGAATTTAGTTGTTACTTTTCGTGTCTGAAATGATCTGAGCAGCCAAGAAGGCTTTTCGAGGGGTAAAACTACTGACTAATCATATTGTCTTCTGTCTAGATTAATAGATGGCCCTTTCTAGTGACCTATACATTTTTTCCAGCGTGAAAGATTAGGGAGCTGAATACTCTGGATTTCAGTGGATACTCAGTTTTCAATTCAGCAATATACTTTCTGTTTGTTCTTTTGTTTTGCTTGTTACAGCGCTCTCACTTGCTGCTAGCTCTTAAAATCACTAACATTAGTGCTACAGTTCATTTTAGCTTTCAAAAGAAAGCATGCAAGTTAGCATGTCAACGCCGCTCCCCACTGCATTTATTAATTTTAACCTGGTCAAAGGTTCCAGGTAAGCACGTCCTCCCCATCGTTAGTCAGTGTCAACAGAGGTTTCTTTGTAATAAGTAATTTGTTGAACGCTCTCGTAAATCTAAATCCTGTAGAGTGAAGACCAGAGAGGATGGAATTCTCATGTCAAAGACACTGGCTGATTGACTCGTGCACAATGAATGACTTTTGGTATTAATTTCCCCTCCATTTGTTGGGAGGCTCTGAATAGGAGCAACAACATTGATGAGAGCTCTTATGATTTATGAGGCCAACGTTTGAAGGGGTAAATGGGACTGTGGTAAGTCAGCGTATAAACTGGGCCTCTGCAGCCCCTCCCCCCCACACATAGACCACTCCACCCCTTCCCCACTCTTTCCCCACCGTCATCACAAGCGCGAACCTTTCAGTGGTGGCACCATAAACTTGAAGGAAAAAGCTTTTGATTGATCGCTCACTGACAGTTGCGTGTCCTTTGTCATCAGGGAGCTGTTTAATCCGTAGCAATTGATTACATTTTTTCCGTCATTTATGACGGCCAACAAAAGAGTTGTGACTGTGAGAGATTCAGGTCATGTGACAACTGTCATTTTTCTGCCCTTGACTCTCCTTTTAAAAGCTCAGTTTGATTAAAGTTTGGCTTTGCAATGACTGCTAAGCATATTGTAGTAAGTAGTAATAAGTAATAGTAATAAGCACAGCATGTTTTGAGAGAGTCATTTACAAACCTAGCTTTGAACCTGGAGTTTGTCTGGATTAGACAACAATTTCATTCTTTTCTTGCGTAAACAAACTGAATGGGAACTAAAATTCATGAATAAAATCGTATGTGAATGTGTGCATGGATTAGAAACGGGAACAATATACTTACGATGTGGCGGCATATGAAGTTTTTCTAATCCATATCATTGAGCCATTGTCTGATAAAGCGCTAACGGCTGCTGCTATTGATCATTCAGACCTTAGTACACAGAGCGCATAAATGCTGAATAGTTTTGTTAGGAGGTCCAGTCTTTTTCTGTTGTACCCACTGATCTGCTGACATCAAACACTGTATGACTTTGATTTATAACAATGTTTTATTTTAAAATAAGATCAGGTATCGTAGGGAATTTTGTCGCATAACATTTATGTTTTGTTTTGCTTTAAATTCCTTGACTAATGTCAAAGTTATCTTACCTAACTTTAAGAAACATGTGGTCTGTGTTTATTTTTGGGTGAACACACAGGAATTCACCATTTTACTCATCAAGAAGCCATGCTGGCCATGGTTAGCTTTCTAATTGTATACATTATTTTAACTGAATTTGGATACAACTGTACATATTCAGCTGTGTGCTGCTACATGCCTTGTAAGCAAAGACAGGACTGGAGAAAGATCACTGGCCGAATGACTTAAAAGGTCAGAGCAAGATGCGCAACAGTGATGTGGTGGTTAACAATGTTTTCTCCCTGCAAAGAAGGTTCGCTTAGTTCACGATAGAACTAGGGGCTTTTATGAACTTACTGGAAAGCAAAAAAAAAATTATTAAAAGCACGTAGTGCGTAAAACTACTGGAACCTCAAACAACACGGGTTGCCTGACTGGTCTGTTAGTAATCAACGAGGCGTTGCCCTTCAGCTGCTAGAGAGGACAGACTCACAAAATACAGTTAATCCATTCATCAACTTTCCTATCACAGCTCCCCCCCACCCCCCACATGTCAATCACACTGGCCATCAGTCACAGAGACAACAATAAAACAAATCACACACACACACACACACGCACAGACACCATTCTTATGGATGTTGTAGAGTCACCAATCATCCTAATATGCTTGGCTTTGACTGTGGGAGGAAGTTGGATTACTCAGCAAACCCACACAAGCACGGGGAGAATATCCAAACCCCACACAGAGTGACCTCCACTTGCAGCCTCTTTCCTGCTCTTGGTTGACAGTTTAGAGGAGAAACTTGGCTTCAGTGGGATGACACCTACAACAGAACCAGACTCATGAAGGGATGCCATCTGCCTTGACCAGTTGGAGGGGTGAGAGGAGAGGAATGAGACGGCAACAAATTCAAAAATATTAGTTCAGTGGTATTTGCTATGAGAGAAACAAAGTGAAGAACAGTAGTGATGGTATAATGGCTGGGGGTAGCAGTCCTGGCCTATAAGTAAAGTGGTTGCTGAGGGTCATTTAGGCAAAAGTTTTATTAAAAAGAAAAGCTTTAAGTCACCTCTTAAATGCCTCTCCTTGACCCTGGACTTGGATCTAACGTGTTGCAATGATGAATTTTTTTCCATCAGTGTTTAAAGGAGACATAGGGTCAAATCTGTTTTTCTCCTGTCTTTGTTGAATAACGATAGTCTGCCCACATTCAAAAACATACAAAATATCCCAGACATTCTGAACATCTCCATTTCATTGAAATTTCTATTTTAGAAATGTTCACCAGAAATTGGGCCAATCTGAACAACGCATGCAAATGATGTAAAATGTATCTCACTTCTTCCTTTGAATTCTCTGAACGAGCCCGGATTTTTTGGGCCTGATCTAAACTCTTAATTCTGTGCGTTGGCCATAGCTGTAGAAAGTCTGTTTAGTCTCTTTTGAGTGGCAGCAAAGGCAGCCAATCAGTGTCAAGTGCTTGCATTCCATAATGAGGTTGCCAGGTAAACCCAAAAAAACACCACATAGGTACAAAACCACGCGTTTCAAATCCCCACCTAACAAATCGTTCTGAGAGAGGTTTTTAGGAAACTTCTGAGGCGTTACAGACCCAACCAACAGGATAGGTTTGGTTGGGATAAATATCCTGTTCAGCGACTCACCTTTAAACTTAAAAAAAAAAGAAGACTTTGGGACTTAATGAAACAATGTAATAAGACGGGTTCTGCTCTGATTGCTCAGTTTTTACCATAAACTAAAGGTTCTGTGCACATTTATGAGAAGGAAGTTTCTAGGTGTGCACCATTAAGTCCAGTCCAGCCAGTGGGATGCAGCGATATACCCAGAATACATTGAAAACATATATGGACAAGACAACGTTTTCAACAGTGCACCAAAGAAGGAATGATGAGCGCTGTGCAAACGTTTTTATTTTTGTTTCCATAATGTTTTAGAAGATGTATGGGGTCAGGATGCAACAAAACACAGCTGAATTGCTTTTACTGCTTAAATTAGGCAAATGGGATTTTTCTAGCAAATTCTCCTCAGACGTTTTGATGTGGTATTTGAGATCAAGTGGATGGAAAATTTGGGGCATCCTAATTATAAGGAAGTGCTGTAGTCCAATCATAATGTTACAAATACATGGAGAAGTTTTTCTTCATCTCTTTCTGGCAGGATGAGCCTAATGTTGGCAATTATACTGTGAAAGGAGGTGGTCATGAAGAGTTGTTTTACAAGTGAGTTAAAGGACAAAAAAGGAGTTTAGATTGATCTGACTGCTTGTATTCATTAATGAAAAATGTGTGTGTGTGTGTGCATTAACATATGGAGGTCAAACATTGAGATGCATCCTGATGCATCAGATCGTTAATGGCTCAGTTGTAATCAAATCAAGTCATCTGCCCAGTAAAGTAAAAGGCCCTAATGGCAACTCGCATGCAGATATCTGTGATTACAGAGTATACCTGGAATGCACCATGAAGCCAGATGCCTTTACAGCTGATAGACTGAGACTTTCTAAAAGGATTCAGCCACACAGTCAAAGATGATGCGGAGACGAGAGTGTGTGATAAGTAAACACTCAAAATGAGGGTGTTTGTGTCCACCGAGAGAAGAACAAGCCACAGTGCAGCTGTGTCCATGTTTGGGAGAACATTGGAGAGAGAGCAAGGTGAAAGAGGTGCTGCCCCCCCACACACACACGCACACACACACACACACACCTAAACAAGTGGCAGTTTCTCTCTTTTTCTATAACCATAGGAAGTGACATTCGTTTAATGTGAGTAGCAAGGTTAATAGCAAGGTTAATGGCAACATAATGCGATCAGTGCCTTTAATAGAACCAAGTCTGGTGCTCATCCCTATTTTCAATGTGGAATCATTCAATCCTCCTGCTTTATTTAGCAAATCCTTTTGGCCTTTTCAGTTTTTAGTGATCACCATCATGGATCATTGTGTTCTGCCTATTGATTTGACACAGGTTTTTCTGTTGGATACTTTTCCTGACGTAACCCTTCTCATCTGTCCGGGCTTGAGGCCAGCACTGTGAGAGCACTGGTTTGTGACCCCTTAGTGGCTGGAACGGTGGAGGCAATGTGGTGTTCAGTGTCCTGCCCAGGCACACTTTTGCATGTGGTAGGCTTGGGGATTGATACGCTGACCTTGGCTGCCACCCACATTAAACCTCATGGAATTTTGAGATAACGCAACTTTGTAACCGCACCACACCAAGCTAACGTGTCCTCACTCGTCTGCTTGTCTTTTTTTTTTTTTTTTTTTTGAGGCAGTGGATGACAACGCCATTATTGTTTGCAAAATATGCTTAGCAGGAGTTTGGGGAGAAGAAAGAAATTGGCAGATTTTAACGCAAGCAATCTTTTATTTTGCTGAAAGGGGATCATAATATTAAATCCTAATATTAAATAATGTGCATCAGGCTTGAAAATTAAGTTGTATTGCTCCTGAATAGAATTTAAAAAAATCTTATCCTAACCCAAAAATACTCAACAAAACAGAGAAGAGAGATCCTGCTTTTAGGTACAAATGAAAACCCTGTAGGTGTCAGGCTGCTAGTCAAAAATATACAGTGGATTTTACTAATTAATATGAATTAATTTCATTATAACAGATACTTGTACCCAAGGTGCTACACAGTGCTGGATCATACCTCCATTTGACTGTTTTTCTTTCTATGAGCCTGCAGCTGCAGAGCAGGTGTTGAGTCCAACTTCCAGACTTAAATGACAAATATTGCGTTGCATTGCTGTGGTGCATATTTCCTCCGAGGACTGTCTTGCAGAGTTTCTGGGATCCCGTCCCGTTTTTTAAGATGTGCTGCAGTTTTTGTTATTTTATCCTCAAGTTAATATTGCTATGGCATGCTTTTTCCTTTGAATTTGCTCTTCCCAGCTGTTGTAACGATAATGTGAGACAAAATGATTTTCCTTAGTTAAAAATCTGATACATTCAATCAAACTTTCAATATCATTGATAATGTGTGGGTCAGGTCAATGTGGAAGTTTTTTTTTTCTTCTGTTAGTCATTGAATCCTAGCATTTTCACAGCTACACCAACTGTCCCTGGGGTGTTTTCAATTGTTTGTCCATGTGTCACTAGTAATATCTCAGACATGGCTGAGTGCACTTGGGAGCACTTGGGAGGAATGATGCGTTTTATCATTGCATGCTGGGATTTACAAAAGCCAGGGGTCATAATGGGAACGGGGCTCTTGCATGCATGCTCTTTCTCTACAGCGCCTTCCACATTATTATGGACTGTATTCTTACTAACTAACACTAACAACCTCCATAGCAGCACAAAACAGCAGCTCTATTAAACCTCATTTTCTTTAGCTGAAGTATTCAATACAAAATGGGGCTTGACTGCTTGTGCTAGCCTCTCCATCTGGCTAATGCTAATTCTTCCTCGTAGTTCAGACTAATTTTCCTTTGCCTTGTAGCTCTTGCCAGTTTCTCTTCCTTGCTAACTTCTCCATTTAACTTCTTCTCTGAAAGATCTTTAGCTCATTTTCATTTTCCATGCTAATCTTTTCATGTTTTTTAAAAATGAGACTGGTAACTGCCACCTGAAGGTTGTTAACTGTACACAGTACACAAACTAGTTGTCATGTTTAAATCCATTTTGATTTATTTATGTTTTTACTGGCCAACATTTTCCTTTTGGGTCAATAATGTTTGGGCTTGTTGGTCCCTGCAAGAGCACCAAAACATTAATAATAATTCACCTTTGATTAGACGTCTGTCTGCTGGTCCAGAGACTTGGCCTGCTTTTCATACACTTAATTCTCCTTATTTAATCACTGATATTTACTTTTTTAGACTAGCATATGTGTGTATATATATATATACATATATATATGTGTATACACACACATATATATGTATGTGTGTGTATATATGTATATACATACATATATATACACACATCTCTTGTCGCTTATTACTGTCAACTAATAAAATGTGCTTGTGGAACTTTTTGTATAACAGCAACATCAGCCCGGAGGTGGCGCTGTTGTACTGAATATCAGCACTGGTTTGATTATCTGCGACCACACACCAATCCTACTTCAGTTACATTTAGCAATTTTAGCTTGGCTAGCCTATGTTAAGCGATGATGCTAACTGATAGGACTTTACATTCTTTCCCATCAAATCTGTCCAAATACCCTCATTCAAGTGCTGCTACCCAAACAATATCCAAAAGGAGAGCTGGAGCTGAAACATGGCAGCTGTGTTGATATCTGTGAGAACAGATTGGCAGGTTGCAGTTGGGCGAGCCATCAGCCCGCGGGTGTGGGATGGATGGCTGCAAGGCCCAGCGTACTTCCACTCTAAAGGGTTACGTAACCATCCACAGTGGCTCCTGGCTCCTTCAGCTGCCGGTGGACATCCTCCCATTTCAAATGTCATTTTTTGTGGTGATGTCAAAAACAACCAGTGCACGCAGCTGATGCTTTGTAGGGTGAAGCTGCTTAGCTAAGCAAAGCTAACGCAATGCACACACACAACAAAATGTCTTCTCTATAAAATAAGAGTATTCTATGTTAGGTTTTCAATCACAGCTCAGATTTCAGCCTAATGCTAAGAGCTAAGCATGACAGCTAGCCACTAGTTAGATGTTTGTGGCATTATGTAATTTTACTTGATGTGGTACGAAAAAATTCACTCACCGTAAAGTTGTCATCGATGTTAAAGAGTCCAGAACTGAGTTTTATACCAGACTGTAAATGTTTATTTCTGACATTTTAACATGAGAGCCAATGATTTGCTCATCTTGTAGTCACCACCTAGTGTTCAGTCGAAGAACTGCAGTTTGCATAATCAAGTGAAGGCTTCTGTCTGGAAGTGGGGATGTTGGTGCTTGTTCAAAATCCATTAGTTGACCTCTTACTGAAATCCTGCAATGACGTGTCAGTTTGCTCTGTTTTTCCCAGAGACTTTCTTTTCCAAATGATTTTAATGTGGAATATTACTGTCGTTTGGACTTTCTCTTTAATTAATTAAGTCATTTTGACCTACTGCAAACATGCCCCATAGTTCTGGCAGAGGGATAAACACATTTAGCTTTGTAAAATGAGTGGCAGTACCCTTGAAGCCACTGAATCACCAACATTTATGGATGAATCAGTGAGTACCCATTATAACATAATGCTGAGAAGAGCAGTCAGCTGCAGAATTGTAATGCACTTCCATAATGGATTATATGCAGATTTATTTCTTTTTTTCCCACAGCAGCTGGTGATTCTGATATCATGTGGAAATTATACCACAGAAAGAAGCAAACACTTAAACGCAGTGAACAAGCAAAGGTTTTTCTGCCGTGTGAATGAGATGCTTTAGTGTCTCGTGTGAATGAGATGCTTTAGTGTCTCGTCTGCATCTCTGTGGGGTCGACAGCCCAGGGAAGGTTAGGAGAAGGCACATCGAATGAACAAGGAAGGACGTCAGAAGAAATGAGACACTCATCACATTACGCTCACTTTAAGAGCATTATCTAGACGGGACTGGAAGTGGACCTGAAGGTACACAAATGAACGCATCCTGACTTAAAACCTATGAAATCTGCTGTGCATTTTAGGGCAGTTTCATCTCTGCAGGTTGATATATGCAACCTGCAATCAGGAAAAAAGTGACCATAGAAAATGCTAAATAAATAAAATATGTAGTGATACATACTCTGCCTGGTTAAAAACAAAAAGACAAGAGGCTGGATCAGTAAAACTTTTACCACTTTCTAATTCTACCATTGCTTTTTTTTCTCCTGTTGACCTGGACAGGATTCACTGAGATTTACTCCTTTTTCTCTAAAGTTCCTCTGGAGTCCTTGAATTGTTTTTGTATCATCATGTGCCGTAGAGGGAGAGATATACAAAGCTTTTTCCAGTTTTCTTTCAAGGAACGTTGTCCAGACAAAACCATTGTTTAAAAACCAAACAGACAAAGTGGGGATCCTGAGCCCCTTTTTTTCTCCTCAAAGGCTCATGAAGCCTTTCATGGATGCTGCTTTTGTACCAAATCATCATTACAATCACCTGGTGAATTCCATTGCTCGAAATAACATCTTTTTAAAATTATTATTGTTTTCATCTCCTTGCAGGGACCGTGTTTTTAATATCCACCTGTAGCAGCTACTTAAACTATTTTGGAATATGTTGCAGGACTGGGATGCAAAAGTGGATCAGTATTAAGGAATCATTTGAAGCTGATGAGGAAAAACACTGAACTGTGTTGGGTTCATGCTGTCTGCAAAAGAAAGAAGTCAAAGTAAATGTCAGAATCACTTTTTTTATTTGTGTTTTCCTTACTTTTCCAGCAAAGGTTTTATTTATCTAGTATTAGTTTCTGTCTATATTATTTACTGCTGAAAATGCTTTTGTCTCTTTAGCACACACTATAATCTTCCATTTTTACCCAGAACACTTCTTTCTTTGTTGTGTCTTCACACATTTTGGCTGCAATTTAGCGAAGAATTACAAAGAGCCTGTTGTTGGCCGGGGACGGGACCCTAGAACGGCCAGGGTGGGGTTGGGTTGTAAGTGGAAGCTGCTTGAAAATAATCAGTGTTCCAGACATGCGTCACCATAGCAGGACCGCAGCACAGCTCCGGGCTCCTGCTCCCCCACTGGTGGATGGTTGGCACCGTTCTCAACATCCTAGCACAGCAGTGACTACATTTCCCCTTTTAATACACACTTAATAATAATTTTAACTTACCACAGTTGGTTTCACAGTTACATAAGCAATTCTTTATTGAACAAAGCTTAATTGGATTCCCAGTAAAGCAGTTATAATCAGTGTTTTTATGTAATGTAAGATTTAAGTGTTTTTCACTGTGCCCTTTACTTGCTGACATTTTTGTGGATATTCCAAGCAACGGTTGAGTCCCAGCTGATGCAGTGGGTTTTTAGAAACGCAACTGACATTAAAAGAAACTTACAGTTCGTATGTGCTTTAGTGCATTTAAAGCAACTCGTGTCTTATTTAATCGGATGTGGGTGGTGGAATGTAAGAATACATTTCCTGGAGGATGCTGAGGTTGGGTTCAGGGCAGAGGATGCACTCATACTGGACAAATATATAAATGTGTGCTATCATACACCTTCATCCACATATTCCTTATCATGGATGGTGTTCACTGCATTCTGCAAACATTTGTAGTCCTGCAGTTTAACAGAATTTTGCAGGTTTAATTTATCCCTCTGTTCTGCACACAACTCTTATCTTTTGTATCCTTCTTTATTTTTATTTATTTTTTTATTCTTTTTTAGAATCCACCTGTGAAGTGAAACTTCAGCTCAGCAGATTCGTGTTCATTCGTGTTGAGCGACTCTGTTCACTACTGTCATGCATCAATATTACCACAGTTTTATGGGTTGTCATAGTGACATAACAGCCTGCAGAGATGTATCAGCTGGAGAAAGTGATGACTCTCAATGGAAAGTATTCATATAAAAGATGGATATAAACCTCTCAGAGTTGGATATGATTGTATTATACTGTATTTAGTCAGTTGGATTAGATTTAAATAAGAAGTAATGCTAAAATGGCACACAAGCCCAGCAACGGAAGTGTAGGGAACCATTAAAACCTTTGCTCATTATCTTCCTTTTAGCGCTACATGACTTAATTTTTGTACATTTTGAGCTTAAGTTTTAACCTGATTGTCCTGATGTGTACATGATGCAGGTGGAAACCTTGTTTGTTTGTGTTTACAAGTAGTACAAGTTCAGGAAGAGTGTGTGCTAAACCCTCCAGGCCACGGAGGATGTTGGCTAACTGAATCCATCTGCAGTGTTTGCTAAATGCACACCATGCTAATGAGAAACTCGCTGACTCTTGAGTTAGAACAAATGTCTCTGTTTAAATTTCATCATGAAAGTATAAGTTTTCTGTAAACAGGCAGCCATTGAAATAATAATGTGCTGCTGTTTTTCCTGGAAGGGAGGAGACAATCGCCTCAGATGAAACCAGTCGAGCAGCATTTAATTTGCTTAACACAAGGCTAAATGTGGAAAGAGTGGGAACAATATCTTCTAAAAGCTGCAGGTAAAGCCTGGCAAAGCATCTCCTGATGTCCATGGCTTCCAGAGCGTCCAGGTTTCAGCATCACCCCAACCTTTTTACCAAATGCCAGTAGGTACCCAGAGATCCTGAAAAGGCATAAAACACAGATGGACACTACTAAACTCCTTGGTGTACATGTTTGCGTGTGATATAAGGTACAGTTGTGACTCCAATGATGAACACGGCGGTGCAGCCTTGGTTGTGTAACCGACTGCTGATGTTCTGACTAAAAGCAAATACACAGGCTTTGCCAATGCCATTAGCAATAAACGTGTATATACATGAACATATTCAGACACACACAGCTCACAGCCCACGGTGACACCATGAGGTCACAATATATGTAATGGGCTCAGTCAAGCGGGAGTGACCTCTTTTAATGTAGCAGCTTTGTTTAGTTCACTTCTAATGAGTGACTGTGACTACTAATGGACAGTTCACATAAAGCTGAAGTGTTGAGCATGTGCATCTCATGCTGCACATGTGCATTGTTGTGTGTTTTTGTGTGTTCAGTGTTAAACTGGGTTATTCTGAATGGCTCTTGTACATAATTCCTCTTGATCATCTGACAATTATGAAGTCTCTTGTGTTTTTCTCTTGAAGTCAACATTTAATCTCAATAATTCAAAATTATACCCGCAGATGTAATGAAGAGTTGAGCCAAAGAGGGATAAGTGCCACACTCAGATCAGCTAGATGAGCTTTTTGGGTTTGACCTATTAAATTCAATTATGCCATTTTGTATCATTTGTTAAATGAGATTGTTTCTTTTTCAGATGAGTCATGAAAGCGAGGTCCTCTCAGATCCGTATTAACCATTTCAAGTGTTTATTTTTTACGTTCCGGGGTTGGCCTTATTCATTCTGCTTATTGCATCTGTTCTTGTCTTATTTTTGTCTTTTAATCGTGGACCATTGGAACTGGAAACCACTTTTGCTGCTTGTCATGCGTCAGCCTAGATGTCTTTCTGTCTGGTGTGCTGGTGAGATGCTGTCAACAAAGGTGTCAAAAAAGTGACATGCTCTCCTGAACAAGCAAGAAAAACAGATGGGTTGGGGAAAAGAGAGGATTCGAGTGGGGAATTGGACTGGAGAAAGAGATGGAGTGCTAAATGTTTTCTGCACTTTTTTCTTTAACAGTCGGTTTCTTTTTTAAGCCTTTGAAGTCCCTTTATTTATGTCGAAGGAAAACTTGAATTAGCGTTCTTTCTTTTTCTTCGTGTTGGGTTTAAAGCAGTGTTGTTTTTATTTTGCTGACATATTCCTACATTAGCAGAGCAGCTTTGATCAGTGGGTGAAGTGGGATGTCTCCTGAAACATTCAGTGCACGTGAAGCCTCTGTGAACGGGGACAGGCTGACCGTATCCGTTCCTTTTGTGCACTCGGCGCCGCACATTTTTAACCACCTGCTGTCGGGAGCCGAACAGATTGGCTTGAGGCAATTTGCTAGTTTTGCGAAGTGATCTCTGCAGCAGAATTTGGAGGAAGTGTGAGTGAGTCATTCGCTCCTTCCTCACAAACTTCCCCAGTGTGTGACTTCCATCATCATCCCCAACTTAACGTCTCAGAAATCTTTTTGGCAGCAGAAAGCCTGAAAAAAAAAAATCAGCTGTCATGGTCTGCACCACGATGCAGAAGAAGTGAGTTGCAGTTGTCGTCTTTCACCTTCACACTATCATCCATCCTGACACTTTTATGGATATATGTTACTGTCTTTAATCAAGAGCAGATTATTTGGACTCAGAGCAGGATCTCTTGATTTCACGCTCAGATGTTGAACTGTTCTCCTTAAAACTCTGCCTGCAGACACTCTCTCCGTCTGCGTGCAGATATGCTCAGCTTCCCTTCGTGACTGTGTTTCTGTGTTAAGATTAACTGCTGTTTATACAGATATCCTGCACTACAGTTCAAGCTGCTGTCCTTGGCTTTACCCCCTCTTTTTTTTTTGTCCTTCTGAAACCTTCTTCAAATCTAGAAGCAGATTGCTGTGGAACACAACTGTCACAAACAGCCAGTACAGCGCCAGATGTGCCACTGATGTCACCTTCCTTGGTGCTTCGGTTGTTTGGCTTCTCCAGGCCATTACAGCTTAGCTAATTTTAAGAGATCACACCTCATTTTATTTTGACTCACTTGTGCCAGTTCACACCAACAGTCATCTCAAGACGTCCAATCTAAGTTCAGTTGTGCCGTAATTTATTTTACCTGCATGTCTGCTTATGAACTATAGAAATAAGGTTTACATTTAAAATAAAAACAGCTCAGTTTTTTCTTTAAAAATTTCTAAATAATCATTTTTGTATCATTATGCATATATTGGTTGTTTCTTTTATATTGCTGAAGACTTTCATATTTATATATATTTGTATGTTGTTGTTGATGAGTATGTGGATGGTGCAGAGATCCCTGAAATTCACGTATATTGTATAACAACTCTTCTCTCGCCCACCCGAGTGGTCTGGTGCCTCCTTCACACGTGTCGGGTCCTCTACCAGAGGCCTGGGAACCTACCAGAACCTTTGTTTTAAAATGGAAAATCAATTAATTTGAGCCTAACGTGAACAAAACTAAAGCCATCAAGTGGTTAAATGTGCAGATTTGCCTCCAAACATCTCCATTATTGTGACACATGTAAAGCATGTACATGGTGTGTTTGGGTAATTTATGATCACCAGTGATCCACTGAACCAAGTTAACCAGCAGTTGCTTATGTTGTAGCAAAGGCACAAAGACGTGGTGATTACTGGTCCTCAAAAATTAAATTTTCAAATGAATTTCCCTTTGGGAGCGTGTGAAAGCTACACCTAAAGAGTTAATAATAAGTCATAAGTCATTTGCTCATTGGAGATAATGTGTTATTGAAATAGTTGATGCCATAATGCTGCTGTTTGCTTACTTTCACACTCCACAGTGCATTTGCAGGTTCAATAAAACTCTCTGTTCTGAGAGTCTGTGTTCCTGGTATTTATATGATGCTCAAATAAAAGAGAGGGAATTTACAAAAGCCACTATTTTAGCTCGGAATTGAGATGTAAAACTGCTAATGACCTTTACTTGCTGTGCCAACGGAGTTAATTGCACTTTGTTAAAAGCTTGGAATAGTTTAAGGCTTTCAGTTGGCATTTGAGAAGCAGTGGGCATCTTTATTTGTAGCTTTTATAAACCAAGACACCCTGTGATAAGAAAAACTTCTTCAGAAATCAGAAGCCTAATCTTTTTGTTCATGACTCATTAACAGTAAATTGCTTGCCAGTTGTTGTCTTTAATTAATCTGGATTGACATCTGCCACAGTGTTTGGCTCCTTATGTGGAAACTGCTGCAGCAGTTGCTAAGAATGCAGAGTCGGTGGGAAAAAAAATCCTGAATCAGGAGCTGTTTCCAGTCAGAAGTCAGTTGGACACTCGGCAGCGCAGTGCAGATCACTGTTAGGATGAACCACTTCATGCAGCCTCTTTGCTGCTACTTCAGGGGCAAAGGAGGGGTCATCGCAAGTTTCCCTCCTTCGTTTCACTGACATTTTGACTTTCATATGGTGTTGTGTTCTATTCCACACAACACTGTACTTCAAAAACAAGCTCTTTTCACGGTGCTGTCACCACAAGCCTGTTGGTTTTATTCTGCTCTTGTTATTAGTGACAGAAGATAGAATTCGAGATGAGAAAGTAGCTGCAGTTGGATGCTCTTAAACTCAAATAATAAACTCACCACAGCTAAATTAGTAGTAGCATGAGCTGGTGTCCTTTGAGAGGAGGCAGCGTGTGCACCAGTGAGGCCTGCCCTCCGCCTCAGTCGTGTTGCTTGGTCATAAAGAAACAAGAGGCATGAATCTTCAGATGATTCACAGCAGCTAGAGGCTGACTAATGCAACAAATCCTCTTCTGACTTGACAAACCAGTGCACCTCTACTCAGAGGGTATATAGATGATGGCGTTTAACTGCAAACGTATGGATTTTACTTTGTCTGCACACCATTGATCTGCTCGGCTCCAATCCAACATACTGATGCCACACATAATATTGTAGCTGCTAAATGTGTTCTGATTTTTGAATTGTTTTCTTCTTTCGATTCACTTTCTTTAAAAGCGAGGTTGGCTATAGATTAGACATGTAATTGTAAATGTGGGGAGCATGCGTAAGAAGTAGATCTGCATTAAAGCTTTTGCAGATATGATAAGTGAATTTATTTTTAGTTGGAACACATTGAGCGAATGGTCAGTGGCTAATCCAGATTTAGGCGAACAGTAGAGCCTAGGTCCTGTTCTGTAATTCAGTAAGGCACTCGAAGAATGTAATTAAAAGCTGAAATGGCCTCTGATAAAATGCTCCCCACTCCTGGCTTAACTCAACCTGCTGAAGGAAGGTAGTTCCAGGCCAAGAAGTCCTTGTGGCAACTCAGAGGAGTGTAAAATACTCTGGTGGATGTGTTGCATACAGATGCTGGAGACACATGCGTTCATGTGCTTTTGAAGTAAGCGGTAGATGGAGATGAGGGTTTATTTATTTATTTATGTATTTATTTTTTAATGGGCAGGCATTCTCTTTGCAACACGGATCAGCTCTGTTTGTGAATGCAGTTTCTTTAAACCGTCTGAGTCTAATTTGTTTCAGAAGGATTTTGAAGTTTTATACTTTGTACTAGGTTAAAAATAAATAAATAAATAAGCACTAGTACGTGATCTCCCATTAATTATGAACACCATTATGTGCACCAGTCAGCCACAACTTTAACGTCACCCACCCATTATTGTGGTATTTTCTTGTCGAAATGGCTCTGAACCTTTGAGATGTGGTCACATGACCTCTGTGATCGGCCTGTGGTTTCTGGCACTGACATGTTTGCAGTGGGTCCTGTGGTTTTCCAAGTGGGAGTTCTGTGGATTTTGTCTTGTTCAGGCACATGTGGTAGATATTCGATGAGCATCTGGGAGGTTTAGAGGGTGTGTTAGACTCGGAACCTGAGAGGAACCAGTTCATTAAAAACGTCCCAGTCAATCTCAGATGTCTAAAAATAAGACTATCAGAACTCAGGGTGAGTCCAGCGCGGCCATCCAGACTTAATTTCGTCCTTAATACGAAGAAGTGTTCTGTTTTTTTCTGGATCCTACTTTGCAGGAGGCAGTACCAACGGATGGCTCTGGACGCTAGGGATGGGTATCGTTTTTTCCAATTTTGGTTCTGATTATCGATTCTGGTTCCTAACGATTCCTTATTTCGATTCCAAAATAGTAAAAAAAAAAATAGAAGATCAAATATTTATTTATCAAAATTAACTTTATTTCTTTACCTGTTTTGCAAAACAGCAAACAAACATCAAGAATTAAAGTGCATTCAGTAAATAACGGCTGCTTACGATCATATTAAACATCCCTGGGAAATAAAATGTGAATAAATAAAAATTAAAGTGCATCCCGTGCATCATGTCCAAGCAGCACTGAGGGTAACGGCAGCTTAGAATAAAATTAATACAGCCATGAGAAATAAAATAAAGTGCATCCTGTGCATATTAGCCGTTTGCAACAAGAAAAACAAAATCATAAAAAAAACCCACAAACATTTGTGTCAAAGTGTCCAACTCAACAGATCTTATGAAGAAAAATCAGCATATCAGCCTTTTCTGGAAGACGGTGTGATCTTTCAGCACAAATGGTGTTTCCAGCGGTAGAGAAAACCCTCTCTGGGGGTTGAGGACGCCTGAACGCACAAATAGGAAAAGGCCACCTCTGAAAGAGAACGTGGATCTGGTGTTCCACCACCAGGCAGCAGGTCATCAGACACCAGCAGTGGTGGTATCTCTGGGTACATCTTCAGCACCGTCTCAGTTTGTGCTGTAGCTGTGAGACAGTGATCTTGGGCCAGGCTTGTCCAGCCGCCACTTTGCTGACATCACTTAATTCAGATTTCCACTTTGTACCAGGCAGGAATTAAATGATTAGCCATCCCATCTCTGGAGGGAGGTGTGTAGGTGGCATTCAGGACCCTGGCCATCTCCCTGCAAAGAAAGATGAACATAACAGTAACTGTTACTAGCATAAAATCTTTTATTTTATTCTACAAATTCAAACGTCGTCCATTTCAAACCTAAATCACGTTGTTTTGTTGTTAGTGGCAGGAATACACAGGTGTTAAGAGTTGAAAGCATTTTAAACGAATGAGAATGCCAGTTGTGTTTATTTTATAGGTTTGCTTTTATTTTATTCTGAACAAAGTTTTATAGTTGATAATGATGTTTGTAGAGAAATACACTACTAATAAGGTATTTTTGCTACAGGATTTACGATGGAAATAGGCGCCATTAATGTTATGTTCACTTACATTATTGAACTTACCTGAATGACGGAGACTCGACGACTGAGAAAGGATGTAGTCCTTTAACTAAAACCTTGTTACTGCACGCTGACACTCCTGAGTTCTCTCTTTTGTCAGCCTCTTTTTCGCCTCGTGAACGGTGTCTCTGTTCGGGATGCTGGTAAGGTGCTAACGCTGCTTGTAGCAACATCAGCACTGGGGTGTCGGATGATGTTGACGACCGCAGTACATCAAACACGGTACACTCTTTCAGGTCGATGCCATGCATCGTAAGTGTTTGGTCAAATTTGACATGCAGCCTGTCTTGCAGCTAATTATCTTGTGACATGTGTTGCACTTTCCCTTTTCATCTCTTTGTCTTTCAAAGTGCAGCCACGCTTTTGAGCGTTTCCCAGGATCCATCCTGCATAGTTGGCTCAACTTCTTGTTTCTCTGGGGGTTTTTTTTCCCCTCCGGCATGTTGAAGTCAGCAAATGAAGTGAATGCGTGACGTAATCATGTGACAGACACCTATCTGAATAAGCAGCCATTGTAAAAAAGGTTACAAATGTGTCCAAGAACCGATGAGCAGAACCAAAAGTAAATATTTTTTATGGGTACCCGGCACCTGCCGGTTTTAATTTGGTTCCTACTTGAAACCAGATTTCGGTACCCAACCTTACCGGACACCAGTGGATATGCATACAACCAGTCAGAGTAATGAAGCATGTGATGGTAGCCATCTTGGCTCTTTTGCTTTGTGACTTTGATTTTTGGTTTGGTTTGTGGCTCATGGACGCTTCTGTATTAGCCATAGCTGACCACGCTCCATTGTGATTGGTTCGCTACATTCTGTACTGATGGGTCTGGTATCCCTCCCATCCACATCCATCCCCATTTCACAAGAGAGAATTTTCAGCAGTTGAATCTGTATTTGAGGTCGGGCTAGGGTCTATCAACAGCAGAAAACACAGGACGACCACCTGCGTTGTAACAAGATGATCAGTGTGATGTGGGATTAACGTGTTGGGTGAATACTTTGCTGCACGTTTCTTGGTATCAGCATTAAATGTTTGATGCTGCTGCTGCTGGTACCTGAAGGTATGCTGTTTGCACATTCTCCTTTTGTCCCTGGTGGTGGACAGGCTGGCTGGGCTGGAAGAGACAACTATGTTGAATCAAACTTATTGAGACTCCTGCCACTTGGTTTCAGTCCATGCTAAACGTGCTCAGTGTCACCTCCATTTTGTTTTTGAGACGCCTCTTCTCGAGTCTGTGTACGTCACAGTACTAATGTGATTGGACACCAGGGCAGCACCCCATCCCTCATCCCCGCCCTGAATAAGGACTTTTGGTGGTTGACTTTTAGCACTGTTGTGTTGTTGCTGCTGGTCAGTCATGCTGCACAGGCGGAGTGGAGGATCAGCAGGATACATATTGGTATGAGAGTAGCACTATTACAGTATTAATAGTTGTTGGATAATAATAAGTATTATAGTACTGGCTTCCTGTCTCAGCATCATTTAAAATGTATCCAGTTTTCCTTTTATCTTAGGTGTCATGTACTGTATTTTCTATTTGAACACAAGTGAAGGATTTTGTTGTGCATAATTTTCTGTTTCTGATATTTGACAGTATAGCGTGTGAGTCATAATGTCCATTTGTCCAATTGTCAGTATATTGCTAAAACTCCTTTAATATTGCACATAAGCATTTATGCTTGCATGAAGTGGTTTTTCCTGAAATCCTAAAAAAGGAATATTTGGTGAAACTGCAATGGAAACGCCTTTATCGCATTAACAGGTGGCACTACATACCAAAGAAGATCTTGTTTGCTTTTCTGAAGGTACTGGCTCCTTTGGACTTGATGGAGCAGGTGCAACGAGAGGAGTTATAATCTTATATAATTCATTAAACGTCACGCAAGTGACCTTGAATTTTTGAATCAACTGCCATCCATCCATTATCTATAGCCGCTGTTTCCTGTGCAGGGTCATGGGTCTGCTGGAGCCTATCAATTTAGGAACACCAAGCAACCTAACATGCATGTCTTTGGACTGTGGGAGGAAGCTGGAGTACCTGGTGAGAACCCACGCAAGCACGGGGAGAACATGCAAACTCCACACAGAAAGGCCCCTGTGGAGGCTGGAACCAGGAACCTTCTTGCTGCCGTGGAATCAACTGCTCCTCTGTGAAATTGTGGACAACGAGCGTCCTTAGACCTCCAACTGATTTGTTTTCTGATACCAATTCTGATACCTGAACTTTGCTTATTAGCTGACACTCAGCACAGATCTAACTGACATCATTATTATTATTTTAACTAAATTTTTCCTTTTGTTTTTTTCAATGAACAAATAAGGAAATCCAGGGACTGAACTTGCAGCTGCAAGTATGTAAAATGAAAAGGCATTTATATTTTGACATTTGGATGTTGAATTGTTTGTCATAAAGCTGATTTCCTGGACTCTTTTAGCTGACTTGACATGTCCAGTCAGTCTTATACATCAGAGAGCAGTTTCCAAACTGTACTGCAGCTCCACATGTTCATTTATACGACTCAATCCAACCTGTTCAACAAACACGGGGCATCTAACACAATGAATTCCTTTAGGGAACATATCATTCCTGAAAAGCAAACCATCTGTACTTGAAACAGGCACAGGAGCTTCCTGTGCTGGCTGGACCATCACAGAAGTATTGGGATTCTGTTCATAAAAGTTTCATGGCATCGGATCATGCAGATATAAATACTCATCGGCACCAGTCCCTTTATTTTCAGCAGAACCTGCGAGTATTTCCTGTGCTCTTATTGGAATCAGAACCTCTATAGCTCGGGCCAGCTCCATGTTTAGGGGACCTGCAACAATTCATTGCAAACACCTCTGACTGTTTAGAGTAATTATAACAATTAAGAGTGGTCACAGAAATAGAAATTTCCTTTCCAGCAGTCTGTGTTTGAATTTCAGCTGTATTTGCATGCAAAATGAGGTTAAGGTGTGGACAGGAATCATGAAGTAATGAAATAATGTATAAATTACAATTCCTGGTGTCTATATCTCTAGAAAATGACTGATATCGGGTAACGTTTTGGTGTACTGGCCAGCTCAGATCGACGGGATGGTGGCCAGTGGTGGATCATGCTACATTTTGGTGATCCGATGGGGCCTTGAGAAAGAACCTTAGTTTTTAATCTCTCTTTGAGGTGTATTTTAGGATCAAATTAGAGAAGTCAAATGTCCACTTCCCTGAAGACATGTTCCACCTGGTTTGTGACTCTGACCTTTAATTCAGCCTTACACAGAAAATCTAGCTGTCCTAATTTACTGGGCACAAAACCACTCAAAACCAGACTCTCTTATTCATCTTTTTTGATTTATTCATTTTTGTACAGAGGGGGAAAGCTTAAAACATTAAATTGTAAAGAATATGAATTGGGCCACATCACACGTTATAATCAACTTTTTCTTTTTTTTCCCCATTCTATAGGTGCGGTGTGTCTTTGTGGACTAAACGCCAAAGGATTTGGTAAATAAAACAGCGGGTCTCCTGTGTCCTCTTTGGAAAGGTGAGTTGTCACATTTAACTGCCATCTGTGAATCAAAGGCACAACGGTGAGATTTACAGGCACTTTCCATAATCTGTACAGATAGATGGATTTGTGCAGGCTCTTTGAAGCAAAATATATGTAATATGGCACCAAAACACAAAGAAGTCAATAACTTAAATTGACTCTTTGTTGCAGATCTATAAAGAATAAACTGTCAGCCAATTACCATCTATACCTTTCATGCAATCAGTCCTCTGTCTTAGTTGGAGTTTGCTGTGGACACGACTCACCTGGGATTGGAGTTACTCTCACTGATGGTCAAATGTTACTGTTGAGCCAGAAGTGATCAGGACCCAGAGTTCAGAAAGGGTATGGTCAACCTGGGTGTCCAGCACTACTAAAAAGCTGATATCTGCAATGTTTTTGCTTTTCCATCCTTTATTTTCGAGGGTACAACTCAGGCTCTGCATCTCTGCCAGTGTGGCTATTTTTAGGTTGGCGTAATTATCAGGGGATCGTGCACTCTTCTTCAATACCTGCGTGTTTCTTTTCTTGCCTGCTCCATGCATCCCCAGTTCAGCTGACTGTCACAACCATGGCTCATTTGTGCAAGGATGATTAATTAGAAGGGATGGAAATAGATGCACAGTCACTTCATGTTGCTTCCTTCAAATCAGATAAGAGAAGGAGCTCTAAGAAAACACCTGATATTTCATAGCATTAGTTCTAAAAGGTTTAAAGCGTTGTGGTCCCACACTGAGCTAAAATGAAATAAATGCATGTGCATTATGTAATGATAACCATGTTGCTTCCTTCAGCTTTGAAATGGTGCAGTGAAGAGACTTCTACAACCCTGAATGAGGGAAAAAACTGGGACGATAATGCATGCCAATAAAAAAAACAGGGGGTGGTTTTGATTGTAGTCCTTGCATTTATTTGACAGCTCCACGTCTCCTCTCATCAGCTTGTTTTGGTTTGGTAATATATGTCCATTTTTGCTGTTTAGGCCTGCTTTCCAGAAAACACTGGAATGGGGGGTAGTTTCACGTTAGCAAGGAGATGAAAGACAAAAATAAAATCACATTGCTTCAGTCAGTCACTGTTATGATGATTATGAGTGTCAACAGATGCATTAAAATGTTCAAAAACAATGTTTCTTGAAGAAACATTAGTCTTTTTCTCTTTTTATAGTGCATGCTATGATTAAATAATCAAAGGTAACTGAGGGGACTTCAGTGCATAAGAGGCAGTGGAACAAGACTCGATGTCTCAGAAATCCCTCTGATGGCTCAGCATCAACAGGCAAGAGATTTCTGTGGGAAGTCTTTGTGAAGCGCTACAAGAAAGATCCACAAACTTCATTTTACAGGCTTGTGTCGTGGACTGAAAAGTCAATAATTCAGCCGTGGAATTTTGAAACTGAAAATGCAAGGACAGCTGTGTACTGTTAGACTCCTGAGGACACGCTTGCAGGAGGAACGTCCCAAAATAACGGCTGATGGTCTTCATCACTCCTGTCCTCCTTGTCGAACCACATGTTTGTCCAGTTAAGGAGAAAAATGCCCATATAGCATTTTGTGAAATTTATGACCCATTTGTGTGCAGAATTGATTTATACTTTTGAATTCATTCTTGACCTCAAAAGGGTGGCGTGCCCTCTGCGGGTCAGAAGTGAAATGCTTCCTCAGATGTATCTGAGTCTTGTTCACAAGTGAGGGAATGATCAAAGTCTGTATCAGTTTGCTGTGGTGAAGACAGAGCTGAGCCAAAAGCCGAGACTCTGTTTACTGCTTAGTCTTTGCTTCTACCCTCACCTGTGGTCGCACATTGTGAGTGACGGAAAGCATGGAATCACAAATACAAGTGACTAAAATTAGTTTTGTCTGCAGTGTGGCTGGACTCTTTCTTACAGATGAGGTGAGAAGTTTAGCCATCAGAGAGGGACTCAGAGTAGAGCAGCTGCTCCTCTCCATCAAGAGGAGGCATTGTATCTGGTTTGAGAATCTGGTCAGGATGGCTCCGAGGCAGACCCAGGAGATGCTGGAGAAATTCTGTTCCTCGGCTGGCCTGGGAAGGCCTTGGCATCCTCCTGAAGGAGCTGGGTGAGAGGCAGCCCGTACCCAGATAAGTGGAATTGGATGGACGGATGGATGGTCTCAGCTCCACCGTGGACATAATGCTGGAGTACACCTTATAGAGTTATATTATATCTTAGGATGAATAGCTCAATTACCACTGAGAGCTAGCTCAAGCTCAGGTGGTGTTATTAATAAGAGTAGACATTTAAAGTCCACCTTGGGCAGCTCTTAAATAGTCCATATTTTCCTGCCGCTGGGCGCTACAGGGAGGAACTGTCAGCTAGAGGAGGATGGCCGCCTTGAGAAGATTCTGATCACTGCAGCTCTCTGCATGGTTCTGCACCCAGTAGTGCTCTGCTGATGGCACCCTGCAGACTTTTTTTCATTTTCCCCAGGAGAGGAGTGAAGGATAAGTATAGAAAAGCATAAAGCAGTGCTGTTAGTTCTGACCACTCTCGTCGTCTTCCATGTTTGCAAAGCAGCATCTCTTAAACCTCAAAACACTCCTTCTCACAGCACGACAAGCTTCTGTTTCAACCCCAAGCACACTCACATTTTACATTAGGTGACATAAGCACATAGTTGCCTGCTTACAGCTGCTAATTGAAAGGCATGAATGCATTCAAGCCAAACCTGCCTGAGAATTTCCAGTGTTTGTAATGCACATGTTTTAGCCAGTAACCAGAGTTGGAGGCTGCAGCATTCCCGTTGCCTGTTTAGTTGGAAACAACCCGTAGTATTGTGCTCCCTCCCACATCCACCACTCCTCCGTTAATGTAATGAATATCCAGTGCAGCGTTGGCAGGATGGCCACCACTCATCCAGCTGGAGTGTGACGTTCTGCTGCAGGGTAAGAAATACAAGCATTTGAGAGCTTTTAACAGTTTGATGTGCTTCTTGGTGAGCTGTGGCTGTGTACAGTTACCACAGCAGCATATATAAAAAGAAAATGTAGAGTTATTCCCATGATCCGGTAGAAGGAATTAGGTGGGTGTTTAGTCAGTAGTTAGACCAGAATAGGTTATCTCATGTCAAAGGACCTCGGTGCTGTGACCTTTGGGTTCCTGCTGTAACTGCTCAGTTTTTTAGGTTGGCCATATTTGCAGCTTTATGAGGAATACTGTTGGTATCATTTATTTTTTCCGTCTTTTAACTGTTTAAGCCACATATTTATAGAACGGCACAATTTTATGCCGGTGGTCTACAGACAGTTCTTAGACTTCATGGCTTAAGTTTTGTCCTGATATGCTGTGTGACATTTATATTCAGAGGTATTTTCGAAGGATGCGCTAATAGCTCGGCTGCTCCCTGGAATTGGATGATTTTCAGGTTGACTCACTCTGATCAGGCGCTGAGATATCATGTATTTTTTGGTTGGTGAAGTCTTTATGCATGCAGTGTGAGAAATAGAATTCTTCTTTAGTGAGTAAACACATCATGCACACTGATGATACTTATTATTAAAAAAATAAATAAACTGGCAAGGGTATCATATTGCACAGCTACACAATCATACATATTCTTCACCCAGCATGTGTTTGATTGAAATGTTTCACTTCAAATGAAGCGTCTGTTACAATACTAACTGACAATACTAACTGACCCTGCAGCAAAACTTAAGTTAAAATTTAATGAAATTAACAAACTTTGGCATGGAGAAACAGTGGCAAGGTAAAAACTTGTAAGGCAAAAATAATTGACACCTCTGCGTAGAAACTACGTACGCAGGTAAATGTTGAGTATTAGTAATTTCACAGACATCAAAGCAAACTGTTGTTCTTCCTGACTTGAAAATGGTGAAGAAGTAAAGACGAAGTTGCGGCCTGCTTCAAGTGCAGGTGAGGGCCTGGCGTAGCTGACGTGGGCTTCTACCTGGATACGTAGACCTGCTGTCAGTTCAGCACTGAAACGGGCTTAAAAGGGAAACTGAAACTTGCATAAAATAAATTGTCCATAAATTGTTCTGTGATTTGCTTTTTTGTTGAGCATATTCTGTAAAATCGCACTTTTCAATTTGATATCTGTGACCTTTTTTTTTTTTTTTTTTTTTTAAACAATTGAATGAAACAATTGATTCGGGAAAAAAAAAGTCTAAATCAGCAGGTGACAGATGCATCCAACCAAAACCTGGATGCTGTTACAAATGAGAGCTCCCAGGAAATCACAGATTTACTCATTTAGAACCGTACTTTTTATGTAATGAAGTGTGCAAAAAGAGAAGGCATACAAGCAACTTTCTGTTGAGTGCACGTCTGTTGCACCCCTCACTCCCAGTCCTCTCGGTCTCAGCTGTGTCCATGACAATCTTCATGTAACGCGTGTGGAGCTCATTTGTTTGATGTTTTCACACTCGTTCAGAAACTCCCATGTAGGCCACATATGTTTGGTCACGCTCGCGGCCGTGCACGCTGCCCATTGTTCAATGTCGCGTATCATTGAGGCGTCACAGCATGATGCTTCCACCTCCATGTTTCACAGTAGGGACCTTGTTCTTCTTTCAGCAGATGAAAGCCACATCTCTGTGACCAAAAAGCTCTATTTTAGTTTCATCAGACCACAGAGCAGACGACCAGAAGCTTTCATCTTTCTCTAGGTTCTTCTGTGCGCTGTTAAGCTTCTGCTACCTCTGGAAGATACATTTCACTGTGGACACTGGCACCTGAAGCTGTTCTTTATATCCTTTTTTTCTTCCTTTTTTGGCATTTACAGTGTGTGCTCTTCAGTCCTCGCTGAGTTCTTTAGTCCATATCAGGAAACTGGCCAAAGAAAAATTAACAATTATTCCAAAATTCTTTTTGATTTTAGTACAAAAGCGTGAATTTTATGTCAAAAGTTTAGAATTTGGGGAAATTTGAGATTTTATGACAAAAAATGGCTTTTTTTTTCTTTTGTATTGCATTTTTTTAAACATATAAATTATTACTTCATGATCAAGTCCAGGAACTAATGAGAAATCTGACAGCTTGTTGAGAAAAAAAAGAATGACTGGTCCTTTAATGGTAACCATGGTGATGATGTGGCCTGGGATAAAATAGTGTAACACCTCTGGTTTTGAGCTTTTAAAATGGCATTGTTTGGTTTTATTTGACTTGTTGATTAGTGTTCCTTGCTCCAATTTTATTTATTTATTTTTTTACTTATAAGCTGAAAATATAAGGCAAAGTCATCACATCCATTGTACAAAAAAACCACGATGCGATCCAAACCGTGAGGTTTTAATTGACTACAGCCAGAGTATGCAAGGGAAGTCAACATCTGTCCATATATAGACGTATTTGTATGAGGTCTGAGAGGAATGACTGTCCAGTTTAGCCAAATTGGAACTGGCAGACTCTTGTCAGTGTTTTGATGTAGCTTTTATTCTGGTTGTAGACTTTGCTAATAATTAGCAGAACTTACTCAGAAAGCTCATATTCTTTAGATTTAAGAAAACAGAATAAACTTTTCACCACACATGGATGTATAAATACTAGTAGAAGAGAGACAAGGATTCTTCTTTGTTTTGGGGGGGGGGGGG
The DNA here is from genome assembly GCA_037176975.1 of Arrhamphus sclerolepis. Lineage (NCBI taxonomy): Eukaryota > Metazoa > Chordata > Actinopteri > Beloniformes > Hemiramphidae > Arrhamphus > Arrhamphus sclerolepis. Next base: position 56 of record JBAMYA010051990.1, on the reverse strand, counting down.
GGGGGGGGGGGGGGGGGGGGGGGGGGGGGGGGGGGGGGGGGGGGGGGGGGGGGGGG
>JBAMYA010051938.1:0-31908 GCA_037176975.1 Arrhamphus sclerolepis | reverse complement strand
AAAAAAAAAAAAAAAAAAAAAAAAAGTCAGACTATGAAAAAAAGTCCCACTTGTTATTTCGAAATTAAGCACCAGTTGATTTTCTGATAATAATGCTAATAATAATAATAATTATAATAATAATAATAAAAATAAAATAGCCTAAAAAAATAAAATAATAGTAATAATAGTGATATTGTTAGGCTTACCTTGTGTCGTTGTAAGCAACATCCAGCCATTCACCGACCTCAGTCTTCATGCAGCTGGGGTTAGGATAGGGGGTCCTGGGCACCCCGCCAGGATACCGCTGCTCAGGACGCACGACGCCCCCCTCATATGGATTACATATGAATGCCGGGTTCGGCCCGGTGTCATGCGTGCTATGCCTCGACCCCCAAATCTGCGTGTTGTACTTCTTGTTGAAGGTGTAATTACTGGCCCACCACGACCCTGCGCCCTCACACTTCACTTTGACGCTGTATTGTTCTGGCTGGTAACCAGCGGACTTGTCCTCCGTGACTCCCCCGAACTCTTCCGCTGAGTCGTCGGGGGACTCGTAAGCCCAGCACGGCCTGTCCGCGGACGCACGAGCGAAGTGCGCCAAGTTTGGCGCGGTTGTTGCAGTCGGGGCGTAAGGACAGGACGCAACGCGACCTGCGTCCTGGAGATCCGTCTCGTCTGGAGTCGTGTCATCAGACTCGCTCAGCGTGAAGTTTTGCGCATTAATGAGGTGCTGGAAGTCGGAATTTTTGAACATTTTCACCGCTTGTTTCTGTCCGTGTGGGTCGGGACACCTGTAGTCCGGGACAGCAGCAGGCTGGGCTCCGGAGCAGTTCATCCCGAAAAAACTCTCTCCGCTCATTTGCTGGTTTGGGGCGGACGGGGGGACGGGGGGCTCCACGTCGCTGGACTCCGTGGCCAGACCCAGCGACACGGACACGGCTCTGCACAGCTCCCTGGCTGTTTCTGAGATGGTGGCGCAGGCGGAAAAGGGGCGACCGTCGCCCACACGAAAGTCAGCGTTTAACAACTTCTCCTGAGGAGCCACAGCTGTCTGACAGATGTGAGTCTCCATGTCTCGCGGACTGAAGCCGTAACAGAGCGCATTATCACTTCCTGCGCCGTTTCTGGTGAAACAGACGCGACTTTCTTCGCTTTTCAGCGCCATGCTGGGAGCACTCACTGCGTCGCCTGACTTTATTCTCGTACCTTCTGGCCAAATTTTGCTACAAGATAACTCTCGGTTAGTTTGGCTCATTTCCCAGAAAGTGTTCACTCGACCAAGAGACTGGACTTTGCACGATAACAAAAAAAGTGCCCCCGCAGGTTCCCAGTAACTGTTCGGACTCTCGCGTCTCGATAAAGGTCCTGGGAGAGCAACAAGAGCCTCAAACTCCTCCTAAACTGAGATGTTCAGAGTCAGAGGCGCTCAAGTTCTTCATTAAAGCCAATTCACCGAAAGACCTCTGTGACAGTCAAATGTCGCGCTGCCTTCAGTGTAACAGCAGCAGGTCGCTGAATGATTCATTTGTGGGATTCATTATTTTAACACGACAGAGAGAGGCTGCACACAAAAAAACAAACCTTCTTTTATCGACCAATGTTCCTCTGTTGTTTCACAGACCTGCAGGTGTGCATCCCTGACTTTATTGGAGGGTTTCCTCTGAACATAAATCCCTACAATATCAATAGGACAATAACCAAAACTATTATGACTGCATAGGTTCACAGATTACAGACTTCAAAGAATCTGAAATGTCTGAGCCCCTACATTCAGCTGTTCACAGGTGAACATTTTCTGTCAGTGTTGCGTTGGGGGTTAATGAACAACATCACTGTTGCTGGCAGTATAATCAGGGGCTCCATGATAACTGATTAAAAGTTGGACTTCTGCAGTCTCTCTGTCCCTATCTGGCTGTTTCTGTCTCCTTTTTTTTCCTAGACCAAATAGCATTGCTGAATATTTTCATAATCATCTGACTCCTGTCTTACATATTCTCAACCAATAACAACTCACTTAACATTTTTTATTTTAAGACAAATTTTAAAACCATGTCTCTCTTTTTTTTAACTTTCCGAATATTCAAGGAAAATTAAAGACTGACAGCCAACTAGAATGCTTCAAGAAAAACTCCAAACTTCGTCCTGGACCACATTAGCATCACAGATACCAGCCAGCTGTTGTCAGATTTCCCACTTGTTTCTGATCAGGATTATACTCAGCTCCTTGTTTGGTATCAAAGCTGAGTATTATGATAAGGAACGCCAACACAACTGCAATTTCACAATTTTTTGTCACTTTAAAAAAAATATCCATTTTTTATTTTGTCATAGAAGTCTGTTTTTGCCATTATCAACACCTGTCTATCTTCTGGTGGGATTCCTGTGGATTTTAAACATTCAGTAGTGAAACCATTATGTAAGAAACCTGGTCTTGATCCCTCTGTGTTGGCCTTTATCCAAATTTCCAATAATTTCAACTAACATTCCTTTCAAAAATCATGCAAAAGTTTGCTTTTACATAGCTAAAATCATTTTTGGATGAGCGTAACATTTTTGTCCTCTGTGACATTTCAAAACCCTTCAAAGCGCAGAGTCAGCATTATTAAGAGTTTTTAATGACATCCTTGTAGCATCAGATTCTGGGGATCATGTGATTCTTGTCCTGCTTGACCTATCAGCAGCCTTTCATACTGTGGATCATAACATTTTATGATATCATTTACAGCATCTGGTGGGCATTTGTGGTTCTGCTCTTGACTGGTTGAGGTCCTATCTGTCAGATAGAGCCATTAGCATAAACATTTTGGATTCTGAGTCCTCCTCCACTTCCCTGTTATGTGGAGGTCCACAGGGCTCCATCTTAGTGCCCCTGCTTTTTTCACTTTATTTCCTTCCCTATTCTATTCTCTGAAAGCTCGGCATCTCCTGTCATTGTTATGCTGACAACAGACAGATTTATGGACCATTGAAACCAAAGGACGACTTCTCAATTCGACCTTGAATGTCCTAATGATGCTAAATCTTGGATGGCCCTTAAATTTTTAAATTTTAACGACAGAAAAACTGAAGTGATGGTGTTTGGCCCCAGATGCTCCTGTGAGTGCCCCCTCCATTAACCTGGCTCCCTTGGCACTGCATTGGCCCACAGTCACCAACCTGGGCTTTAAGATCAACAGTGACTTTAAGCGGGACCATCAAATTGCTAATGTTATGAGGTCCAGTTTTTTTTCATCTTAGGCAGCTGGCAAACGTGAAGCCAATTCTTTCCAGAGAGCAGTTTGCGACCGTAATCCAAGCCATCATTACATCTCGACTGGATTACTGTAATTCACTCTAACCTGGAGTAGGCCAGGTATCCCTCTCACATCTCCAGCTGGTTCAGAACACAGCTGCACGTCTTTTAACTGAAGCATGTATAAAAGAGAACATAAAACCCATCCGGGCTTCACTTCACTGACTGCCTGTGTATTTTAGAGTTTATTTTAAACTCCTTTATTTGTTTTTAAATCCATACATGGTCTGGCTCCACCCTACCTTCCAGAGCTGCTTCAAGCGTACGTTCTTGTTCTTGTTCTTGCTCAGGTTAGCTGATCAGCTGCTTCTGGTGGTACCAAAAGAGGGGACAGTGCTTTTTCACAGTTTGCCCCTAAGATGTGGAACAGTCTGCCCTTACATATCAGACATGCCTCTTCTGTGTCCATTTTTAAAACATATCTTAAAACCTACTTTTACTCACTAGCTTTCAAACCAGCAGGAGACATTGATTTGATCTTACTTGTTTTATTGCAATTTTTTTTGTCTTTTTTAGTCTCTTTTCTTTCCTGTTTTAGCTGCATTTTATAGTTTTATTTTGCTTATTTTTATATGTATTCCGTTTTGAATCACACTCCTCATATACAGCATTGTGTTTCAACTATGGTTGTGTGAAAGCACTTTATAAATGAAGATGGTACGGTACGGTACAGTATGGTACGGTACGGTACGGTACAGTATGGTACGATATGCCAATACTCAAATGTTACAAAAATTCCAACTTTTTACTATAAAATTGAGACTTTTGTCCAAAAATCACAATTTTGCTTCTTGTAAAATCACAAATCGTAAAAGTTTTTTGGTTTAAATAATACTAGTTTTTAAGTTTGTAAGAAGTAGTATAGGAATCCAAAAAATTAGGTCCTTTTGTTGTAAAATCATCACTTTTGTGGAGCTGCAGATTTTTGTTCAAAGATATACTCTTGAAAAAAGAAAAAAGAAAAACACCAGAGGTGGTGTCAGCATCTGGATCATCACTAAGTGGCCAGATGAATCAGTATTCCAGATCTATTAAAGGACAAGTAGACATCACATTTTCCAGACCAAAAGTGAAGAGGACCATCAAGTCTAAAATCCAACTTCAAGATGAAATGCTAAATTTTTTTTTTTAAAACATGACAATGCAAATTTTACCTATGAGCTAGTTTTAGCAGGAGTCAGCAGGCCAAGGCCCACGCCTTCAGCTGCTATCTGACTCGTATGGCCCCCCCTGTAGGTAGTGTGCCCACTTGAGGGCCCACCTGCAGAAGAGCGCCCCCCTAGACCCCGGTGACCCTTGACCAGATGAGGCACATTGACCTATCGGTTTTGTGGTCTCCATTCAAATCAAGATCAATATGCCTCGTGTGACCCCACCAGGAACACCTGCCCTGGACAGCATAACTCCTGGGATCACCATGTTGAGGAAGGGAGGGCTCTGAAAGGCAAGACTTTCCTTAGTGGTTGAGTTTTTTTCCTACCCTCAACCAGGGATGGGAATAGTGGATTGTGAGTGAAAGAGTAAGATTACAAAAACTTGAAATAAGTTTCCTCTGCATGGTGGCATGCAGGGCTGGTTCTGACCTAATCTGGGCCTGGGTGCAACATCGCGGAAATTGGCATTTAATATCTTTCCGTTTTTGAAAACCAGATTTGTGTCCCGACATTTTGTTGTGCAAACAACAAACTAACTCCAGCCAACTCTCCAGCCCAGGCAGATTCGTGGGAAAGTGCAAAAATTGATACATTTTTACAAACAACCATAAAACAGCCAATAGAGAGGCTGCAGCCATATATGGTACAGAGACAGCAAGCGCTGATTCAGGAACAGAGAGAACTCTTTATTTTATTTCATTTTTATTTTTTGGGGCCCTCTCCACACCAGTCCCGGGTACAAATGCTACCGTTGCTACCCCTCCAGAACCGGCCCTGGTGGCATGGATCACAATGGCATGACTGAAGATATGAGAAGGTACTGGTACTGAATGGGCCTTTCCTGAGCTGTCCCCTGTAGGGAATGTGTGGAGGATTGTTAAATGAAAATTACAACATCATCCTCTACTTTGCTAAGATGCATTTTCAGAAAAAGAGGAGCAAAAGACCTAAGATGCTTTATCACGTATGCTATGTCCTCACTGCCTGCCGAAATGAGATTTTTGCATATTTGATCAGAGTCTGAGCTTTCTGGCTGAATGTTTATGCTAAATATTGCAGGTGTCGCACGTCGTACGGTGGTTTAAGCAGGTGGCTCATGTACAGAGATGAGCCACCTCCCTCCTGCAGCGGTCGGAGGCTTGAGTCCCGGCCTGCAATAATTTGTTGCGTGTCTTCCCCTCTCTGTTTGCTCACTCTAATTAAAGGCTACTAGAGCCAAGAAAATCTTTAATGTATATATGTGTATACATATATTAGGGGTGCAACAATACACAAAATTCAAGGTTTGGTTTGGTTTGATACTTTAGTGTCATAGTTCGATATTTTTTTGATACAAAAAAAGAGAAATTTCCATGCCTTTATAAACTTGCAATATATTGAAATTAATTACAAACATTTGTTTAAACTCAAAAGAACAGTTTTTAAATTAAACACTGCTGAAAAAGCAAATAATAATAAATAAATAAATGTATCTGATGGAGAAACCACCCATCTTCTCTGGAAAAACATCATTCATTCTTAACATGAAAACCAAAGTGGTTCCAAACTCCAGACGTGAATGATGGTGGAGGAGCTTTGATTTCAGGTCCAGCTGAGGCAGTAGCCATGTTGCAACAAGTTAAAACCATTTTACACACATAAAACAACATTCCTCCTGGTCCTTATTCTCTTTGATCAATAAATGTCTCAGAAAATGTCTTTTTAGTTAGTTCTTTTGCCCATTTGTTCAGGATAAATTCAACTTTCAAAATCCCTCAAGAAATTGTCATTTTTATATGTTATAGATGCTTTGAGCTGAGGCTTCCTGGCTGCCTTCTTCCATGGTGGTGGGGGCTCCACCCGGGGCTTCCCTCTGTTGCCTGCTGGGCGGTGTTGGGGCTTGCTGATGAGGGACTTCCTCCTTTCCCTCTCCTGGTCCCCCACCAGGGCTGCTGGTTGCCTGGGTCCGGGATTCTTCCTTGTCTGCCCCTGATATCTCGGGTGGCTGGGTTCTGACATAAACCAGCTGCCCTCCATCTCAGTTATTCCTCATTTTGATGTCAGTACTAAATCAAATGGGTAGTCTCATTAAAATTTCCTTAGAGACGTTTTTAGTCATAAGTATATGAATGCCAGATAAAATGAAGTGATGGCCAGATTTGTCAGATTTGACTTAAGTTTGACACATGTGGTGTAACAGAATACAGAAGAAGGCATTGTCTCCACATGGAACCTGTTTTGTGCCCACAGATTATCCCAGTGGATCTTGAATCGATCCAACACATGCCTATTGATAAAAAAAGAGAGAAAGTAAGAAAGAAAGAAAGAAAAGAACAACTTTGTGGGCTGGGTTTTCAGAATAAATAGCATTTCGATCTTCAAGTGACAACAACGAGGAAGGGCATGACCACCGAGGTTTTTGCCTTGTTTCCACATTTCCTGCCTTTTATGTCTTCTGTGTAATTTTAAAAATTTGACTTTTGGTCTCAGTGGAGGCATGTGCAAAATGAAGGTCATCCCCTTTTCATTTAATATTTCACCTCTCGATGGCAATTGTCTGTCAAAGGCTCAGTCACAACTGCTGCCATAAATACCTTGTAATTCTAACAAGGGAAGCTTATTTAAAGGAAGCTGTGATTGATATGTTTAGACATAGTTGTTTCTTCCCATAAGACTTCTTTTTTTTGCTCCTTCTTTTTCAGAGGGTCTCTACCCACAGGGTCTAGAACTAGATCTTAGATTACAATGATGAAGAAAACATAACGGAACAAGAAAAATCCTTTGATTGCTCTGCAGTTTACACTGAAACAATACCTTCCATTATTTATCAGTGTGTTTTATCATCGCATTGAATACCACATGGACTTGCATGATCACAAGGCCATCATTTAGCAATAAAAAGATTAAAAAAATCACATTGCTTGAAGCAAACAAAGACCCTGCTTGAATTATGAAGGAAAACCTTTTTTTTCCCCTGCATGTTTGTCTCTGCTTGTCACATGTTTCTCTACCTGGAGGCTGGCCAGGTAGCTGCTCTCGTTGATGTCCTGCATGTCATTCAGCTGCTCTTCTGATGTGTCTCTAATTCAAATCCTGTTCAATTCAGTTAAATTGTTAAGAACTAATTTACAAAAAAATCAAAAAAGCCATCTTAAAGGACTTTGCACAAGGAGTTTTCCACTTCCAGTAAAATCTAATTTGTTACACTACATTCGCAATCCAATTCATCCCAATTCAGTCCAAATTCATTTAATCTCAACCCATTAGATCAGGGGTGTCAAACTTAATTTCATCCCAGACCATCATGACCATGGTTACTGTTAAAGGGACTGTTGTTCTTTATTTTCTCAACCAGTTATGTTGTCATTTAAAGAAAGAAAGACAAAAATGTTGAAAAAGTTCATAATATCACAGCGTTTTCTTCTCTAAAAAAGTAATTTGTCTTTTAAAAAAAATCACAAAACTTTATCGAGAAATTTGTGGTAAAATGACCTTTTAGAAGAGAAAAGAAGAAAGAGAAAAAATAAGAAAAATAAAAAAAAGGAAATGCTTATGTGTTGCCTGGCAACAGCTTTTCCTCCCTTCCAGCTGCAGAACTATTTGTGTTGGCAGAGCTAAATGAATGATTAAATAAACAAATCATAACCTCTTGTCGCTTATTACTATTAACCAGTAAAATGCGCTTGTAGAACTTTTGTATAATAGCAATATCACACTGGAGGTGGCGCTGTTGTGCTGAATATCAGCACTAGTGTGATTATCTGCAGCCTCGTGCCTACGACCGAATCACAGCTGATATTCAGCACAACAGCATGACCTCGAGTCTGATATTGCTTGAAGAACAGCGCAAAGCTGCGCTTCTCAGCTTTCAGAATCTGTTGGAATTATGTCGATTGCGCAAACAGTTGAAGAGATACAGTAATTTGAAAAATACACGTCTTCATGTTTTCGGCAACAGCTCCGATGTAGAAACGGCTCAGCCTGACTAGCTTGAATATGGGAGGCGCTCAGTGGATCTGTGCTCGACAATGCAGCCTAGGCGGAGTAGTCGAACGCAGATCCACAGAGCTTCGAACACAGAGTGCATAGTCAGAAGACAAGTTGATAAAATAAATTAAAAATTCTGGATCGTTTGATACATGCGCGTACTGAACCGAGAGCACTGTATCGAACGGTTCATTACAGATACATGTATTGTTGCACTCCAAGGCAATAGATGCTTTGAACATATCAAAGGACAAGATAAATCTGAAGATTATGAAATCATTTTATATAAAAAAGTGTGGGCCATGGTTAGAGTGGGGGGTCTGAGGTACAGGGCCTGATTTTTTTTTTGGGGCATAACTGTAAAGGTTTTGCTTATTTAATTTTTTTCAGGCAGGATCCAACAGATGACTGATGGCAGGTAAGTAAATGAAAAGTGATTCATTATATAATGAGTTTCCAAAAGGCAGGGGTTCTCCGTGACTGGTGTGGGATCTGTTCAGTCAGGTTGCAAACCTTCTTCTAGCTTGGTTGGGGCACCATTGTCCAAGTGGTGGGTGAGAGCACTACAGAGAATTCCTAGAAGATTACAGGAAACAAGCTGACACGAAGTGAAACTCAATTTCAATCAACAGGGAAAAAAAGAAGACTTGAGAGCTTGCTTGAGTCGTACCGCACGGTAGATCAAACGATCTGGCGTTGAGCAGGGGGAAGACTGGAGCTTAAATGTGGCTGAAACCAGACGATGAAGACAAAGGTCAAAAACAAAAAGAGGGGGAAAAAAACTCCCCATAACCCCTGACAATAACAAATACCAGTAAGACACATCCAGCAGCACAAAAGGATGACTGAAAAAGAAAAAAAATGACATGTCCATAACTGGCAATCTTTAGGAACTATCATGGCTGAAGAAACTGAACACAGAACCGGAAAAGCTGAAGAAACTAGTATGAAATTCTAGACAACAGCCAAAATTTAAAGGGGCTATGATGACTACCAAATATTCTGAAAATGAATATAAGTAAAAGGTGGCAAAAATCTTGCAATTGTACAAAATTAGTAAATTTGCATATATCTTCAGTAGTTTGAATAACTCTGAAAAACGTTCAATGTATCTTTTACAGGCACAAACACCAGTTGTGTGTGATACACTGCAGTTGTTATAGTCCCACAAATTAACTCCAGATGGACGTAACATCTTTTATAGTAATTTTAATCCTAAATTAATGGATCAAAAATTTGCGTTGCCTAAAATTAAAAAAACAAACAAACATCATTGTTCATGTACTGAACAGGACACTTTTGGGTGGAATTCCAGCTTAAGTTTGTAGAAATAGCTGCACTCTGTAAAATTAAAACAAATAAATAAATAAAAATGTGCAGGTGTGGCAAGTGGCCAAAGGAGGAATTTTTACATTTACATAAAAGGATTTTTAAAATGGTTGCAGAAAACGCCACCTGGGGAATTCCACCCCAGGAAGCCCAACTAAAGCCACAGGTTCACAAATGCACCTGACAACAGACATGCATTCAATAAAATAGATTTTTTTTTTAATTTTTAAGTTTAAAAGACAAAAATAAAATCACAATACCCAATCACGGTTTAACAGTGTACTTCCCCGATGCCGGACACCAGATTATTATTGGGGTAGCTGAAAATGTTAAAAATCACTCAAAGATACAAATTCAAGAAGAAAGCCAGCAAATTGAGTTAAAGCAAACAATGTCAGGAGGATCCTGCCACACAGGATTTGAAAGGAGAAGGTTTGAGTGCTTATTTCTTATTTCTGAACGGATTCAAGCATGATTTTGTGACAGCATGGAAGCCAGAAAAGTGTTAAAGGTGACGCAGGTTTGTTTAAAGCACATTTGGAATGAATCTATGTAAATTTTAAATTGGGAGCTCTACATAGGAGGGATAGTGAATGTATGAGTGGAAGGATTATGAGGTTGGAACTGCCATGCAGGTGTCCTAGATGAAGACCAAAGAGAACATTAATGGACATAGGACATGAGGGTAGTTGGTGTGTGAGAAGAGGATTCAGAGGAAAAGGTTGGATGGAGGTGGATAAGTAACTTTGGCGACCCATGAAGGGAACAGCCAAAAGGAAAAAGTAAAAAATAAAATTAAAAAAATAAAAATTCTTATTTCAGCTGTTTACCAATCCATAACATTGAAGTACCAGTTTCAGATTGATTCAGCACCTACAATGTCTCTCGTCTTTATTTTTAAGTTATTAACAACCAAATTACAGGGAGCGTTTATGACTTACAACCACAAAATGCTGAGCTTTATTTTTCAGACACAAATGTAAATTAAGAAATAGCACACAGACAGTGACTTCGCAACAATGACTGTCTGAAGTCAGGACATCTTAATGCAACGAGATTCCTGCGTTGTAAAGGTTTGCCAGGTTTTCACTCAGTTATTGATTGATTGTGGGTCTTTCTACTTCAATCAGTTTGAGATCAGGTGGTTTACTATGTTTGTTTAAATCTGAAAAGTCATTGTGTTCCTGGATTCATTTAGTTGACCATATTTTCTGTTACCTCTCGAGTAAACAGTCATAACTCAGTGATGGTAGAAGCCATGGCATATACTCAGCAGCGTTGGCGCTAGTGCCCCACGTTGGATGACAGGGATCATAATCTGGCCAGCCGGAGCTGGCTCCTGCCTCTCCGACTACTGTGCATGCAAACCTGGTGGTATTTTTTTCCGTAGCGTCTTCGGCTTGCTTGTCACGTATCTAAGTCTTCTGACTACAGACGAGATCAGAGATGCAACACTGATGGAACAAGTGTGACACAGAGATTTTTTGAAAAAAGGGAGAGACAGTTCTGCCTCTGTGTGTTTCATACAACACAGCAGGGTGAAATAAAAGAACTACAGCTCTGGAACGCATTGGCTGTGTGAATGGAGCTGCAGATGATGATATATGTCTTCCCTATACGTTTTCTCCTCTTGTCATTCTGAATTCTGAGTTCCACCTGTCTGACTTCAGATGTTTTTCTCTCTGACCTCTTTATTGAGACCTATAAATGTTTTTCACCCCAAGTTGAACCATCAGGTACTCAGAGCTCCTTCGATCAACAATAGCAACTATTTCTACATGCGAGTACTTCACATGGAATTGACTCCAGGCCTTTTATCTGTATAATTAATGTAGAAATAATGAAGGGAAAACCCACAACTATCTATGAAACAGCTTTTGAGTCCAATAATAATAATAATTGCCCAATTATAGAGTATCTGTGCTCTTGAAAAGAGGAGGCAACACATCAAAGAGCTGTAATTTCTAAACCCTTCCTCATTTTTGCCTGTGAATGTTTAAAATTAAAGCTGAGCGTGTGCACTTTAAACCCACTTTCATCTGGTTTAACTCTACCTTTAGATTCACAGCGTCATGCTGTTTATGCTTTCTCTTCCTTGAAGGCATTTATTATTTAAAACAAAGGACTGTTACATTTAAAATATGTGTCTTATGCTTCCTAAAATTCTGATGAGTCTCATTTCCTTAGAAATAATTGGATCCTGACCAGACATTAAAATAATTGTATTTTTAAATGAGCAAGTTTTTGATGTGAGGGTAAATAAAACTGCTTGTCTGAACTCTGACCACACACGGTGATGCTTGACAGTAGCATAAACACAAGGCCAAATGAGGGACTCGTGCTCAACACACTATTTTTAGTGCAGTTTATGACATAGGCATGACTGCGTTGCACCTGACGCACAGTGATAACCCAAAAGGTTATTTACACCAACCCAAGTGTTCAACAAATGAATGCCCTCCCACCGAAAAAAAGGAGGGAGGGGTTCTTTAAACCAGTTTTTTTCAGTGATGTACCCCCTGTGAAATATTTTTTCAGCCAAGTACCCCCTAACCAGCGCAAAGCATTTATGGTTGTAAAAAAAAAAGACCTAAAACAGAGCACTGTGCCATCAGTAACTGATTTATTAAACTTTGGAACTGATAAACATGTCCAAAATTCAAACATTTGAAAAAAATAACTATTTTGAACATTTTAAATGTTAATAATCCATAACTTAATGTATTGCAAATATTTATAATCACTAAAATGTAGTGATTCAAACTAATTTAGTGAAAACAGTGACCATTTAAAACTCCATAAATGTGCAAAACACTGCTCATTTATAGTGGTCTCTCTTGAGCTATTTGGAAATAAAAAGATATAACTAGAAAGAAATAATTAACTTAATTATAAATAAAGATTTGTGCACATAAAAATAATTATCAGCATAAAGTGTCCTCTTTTGGGATAAAGATCTGTTCTCAAAAAGAAGAATAGAATTGCTGCTACGCTTCAACCACGACTCCATCTATGATCCAAGTGATTGACAGGTGATGCCAGGCGGCATATGACAGGTTGGGTCGAACCATCCTGGTATGGGGGGGGGACTCTGGGCTTTTAGGATAATGAAATTGAACAGCCTACTGGAAATTCTACAAAATTTATTTTATGAACTTATACTTATATTTTCCTGAAATATTTATTAAATAATTATTTTGAAAGGATTTTTGCATGGATGCTACTTTTTAAACATATGTATGTTTTAAAATCTCACGTACCCCCATTTGAGAACTACTGTTTTAAACAAGTGTAACAGTTCAATTGCCTTTGACAAGTTAACGCCTCCTGATGAAATACGGTTTATTTTAAAGATATTTGAGAGCATCAGAAATTCCTTCAACAAAAATAAATACATAAATAAAACAACTTGTCCAACAGCTACAAGGCAATTGCCCCTGGATTTGGTGGTAACTTAAAAGACTTTTAAAATGCTTCCAGACTGAGAAGCACAGAGAGACAAGTCTGTTGAAGAAGCACCTCGCACGGGAAAATGGAGGAAAAATTTGTGTTCACAGTGTTAAATCAACCTATTTTTGTATGATTGAAGTTTGTTGTCACACGGAGACACAAATTTCAGAATAAAGCTTGGAAGAAAGTGGCAGAGCTAGTTGGTGAATGACACGATGAGTCGATGTAGTGAATCAGAGGAGCCAACTCCCGTCGAGTGAGAGTCAGCATTTTTGTAAGTTGTTAAAGTCATAAGCAAGTCACTGATCTCCCTGTGGATCATTAGTCTTTTGTCCACTTTGAGTTGTTTTCCTGGTATTGGTGGCATGAGTCAAAGAATAGTTATAAAGCTGCATTTTAAGTGTTGGATAGGTGAAACTTCCTGATCTTTTTAATCTTTCCCTTTGGAGCTATATCCTTTTTTTCCACTATTCTCTTAAGTCATCTGTCTTCTCTGTCCAAAATGTGTCCTTCATCCTTGAGAGGCAGGAGGACAGCTGAGCAGACCTATGAGAATTACCAGAGAATCGACACCAGCAATGACTTTAGAGCTGCATTTTACTTAAATTTTTATTTTTTTTTTTGATTATTATTCTGATTCAGCTTAAGTTATAATGCAACGTGCCTTTGTGGCAAGCAGTGGTGAAACTCAACTAATAAAATACTCAATTAAACACTCAAATAAATAAGAATTCCTCATTTCAACATGCTTTAATAACTTAAACATGCTCTCGATTATGATTTTAAAACAGTAATGTCTTCCATAGTTTGTATAACTGACTCTTTACTCAAAGTAAATATTGATTGAAGTACACATTTTGGATAATCAGTTTTAAAGTACACTGAGCCTTAAATGAGGCTCCACAAAATCACATTTCATTGATAATATAGTTTCATTAGTTAATCAATGGTCCTACCATCTGAATTTTAAAAATCAAAGTTGTCAGACGATAATTTAAGCACTGTTTCATGCAGAAAACAGGCTACTGAAACACTAAAATACTAAACTCCCAGTAAAATTTCTGGATGTCATTATTATTTTGTAGCTGATAATAAGAATACCAGCAGGTCACTGGATGGGTTTTAAATCACAACAATTAATACATATCGTCAGAGCAAACTTCACTCATGGTCTTACGAAACAGCAGAAATGTGGAAAATACATCTGTAATAGTTTTCATGTTATTGTTGAATTTAGAAGAAATAGTTGGTTGATCAAAATAAAAAAAATAAAAAACACACACACAAGAGAAATCACAATGACATTAACCAAACCGGAAGAGGTAGCTCAAGTGAAGGCGGGAGCTGTTTTGTTTTCTTTCTTTCGTGATGACTGTGCGTGTCTACACCAGCGCTTCTCAAATAGTGAGCTGCACCCCCCCAGGGGCTGTGAGAGGCAGGGGAATTAAGGCCCATTATACCTGACGTAAAAGACGGATACAGATACATGTGGAGTGTTTCACCCGTCCTGTCCGTTGATTTTGTATGTATTTTTACACGAATTATTATCATTTCTTGTTTGTTTGTGCAGAAATACTCTGCCAACAATTCCATGCAAATCAGCATGTTGCGCACCAGCAGCTTATTGCGCAGTCTGAAAGTGCTGCTGGTCGTTCATCTCCCTCATTGGAAGGACAAAACTGCGAAACTCACCATCAAAAAGACCACTGGCCTAACGCTCCACCGAAGCTCTCTTTTTTTCTTTTTCTTGTGTATTTGGGGCAATTACAACAACATTATTTCTAGGACAGCTGCCATGTTTTATTGATGCCGGTTTACTGTTGCTGCCATCTAGAAAAAATATTGTGTTATTGCGCACCCCAATGCAAAGACGGATGGAGAGATGAACGTATTTGTGGATGTACTGACAGAAATATGGACATAAGGACATACATAGGGCATAAATGGGCCTTTAGGCTGCATTCACAAAGCTGAGCTGAGCTCAAAAGCTCAAAAAGAGCTCAGCTCAACTTTTGACACGTCTAGGCGCACATCAGCCAATCAGGTTGCAGCTAGGCAGAAAGCTCTAGCCAATGAAATCGTAGGAGGTGGGTCTATAGGAGCTCTATGATCAGACCTCCATTAATGTGGATTATAAAATAATAATAGCTGTGTTTGTGGGCACAAAGAGAAGCATGTTTCAGAAATAAAGCTTGGGAGGAAGTGGGGGAGTTGGGTGGATCTGGTATGACTGTGTTTGTGTGTCTGTGGACAGCAGTAATGTGTCCCGGGCAAATGAGCTAATGTTTTTGAATTTAGCCGCTGCTGATAGCGGCCGCTATAGTGACTCAATGTAGCGGCTATCAGAAGAGCCGACTACTGTGGAGCGACAACCAGGTCTCCTTTCATTCAGCTCACTGGTTACTTTTCCATAGAACATAGCTTGAGAAAATTAAACTATAGGAGGCGGGTATAGGCCTATAGCAGCCTCACATTACAGAAAAATGGGGTAAAAAAATAGTAATTGCTGTGTTTGTGGTCACACAGGTGACAAGTTTTAACAATAAAGCTTGGGAGGAAGTGGGGGAATCTGTGGAAATACGACAAACCATATACATAAATACAAATTTTTCATCACTTTTCATCCCTTCTTGTGTGCTAAAATATAAGCAATATTGTTGCAAATTTTGCACAAAAAAGAAAAATGTTAAAAAGTCATATAGCTTTTTGAAAAAGAATAAGCTGATGAAGCTGACAAGTGACTAATATTTACAGTTTAAAAGTCTTGAATTTTACTGTGTTAAGTCTATTAAACAAATGCACATCCCAGTGAATTATTTGCACTTTTTTTCTGTTTTGAGAATGACACAGACTGAGCAGTCTTGTTTCAATGTTATAAACTGAGTTAATAAACTGAACTTGGGTTGCTGCAGCAACTCATAAGTGGTTTGTACAGATAAATAAACATTTTCAGGTTCTCAATAATGGGTTGTGAAACCATTTCTGTCCCCTAGGTGGGGGCATGACTGAAAATAATTGAGAAGAGGAGGGGAGGGGCTACAGACACAGCACGATGAGCACAGGAGGGAGGGAGGCGCGAGGGAGCGAGAGGACTTTGCGCTGAGACTACACGCTGGTGAGGAAAATGAGTGAAAGACAACGGAATAAAATTTGGACACATTTTAATGTAATGGACAGCTCAAGGGCGGAGTGTAGACTGTGCCATGTTAAAAGTTCATAGCGAGCAGGCTCCACAAACAACCTGCACAGACATGTGAGAACAGATCCATCCATCAGCGCAATCAGAGGGAAAAGGCGCAGACAAGGGAACCTGCTATTAATGAAGGTCACATGCAAACACCGTCACCTGTTGTGCACATTTTCATTTAGATTCTGTTGAGGGATGTTTTGTTGTTTCACTGTAGTTGCACATTTGAAAAATAATATACACAGGGACTGGAACTTTTGTGTTTTATCATTTACTTTTGTAGCATTCTGTTCTGCGTTAAGCATACAAATAAAGCCTTAAAAATAATAAATACTTGATACAATGTCTGTTGTTTTAAAACAAAACCAAAAAAAAACAAAAGCATAATTTGGTAATTTAAACAACAACAACAACAAAAACCAAAAAAAAATCTGAGGAGCCACTTGGGAGCCAAAAGAGCCGTCTCTTAAAACAGAGCCAGAATTCCCATCCCAGTGATGTGCAGCAGTTATTAGAGTTTATGGAGAAATAAAAAAAATCTACAGTACCTCATAAATAAGTGACTCAATCAAAAATAGGCATTTTGACTTATTCTAAGTTCAATATTTGGACCTTTAAATCTGTTCTTCCCTTGTATTACAGTAAACATCTTATTTTTTTCTGTCTGTACATACTTGATATTTCACAGTGTATCATGAACAGTAACAGTCAGAAATATAGTTTTATTGTATTTCAAACTTCTGGCATTTGTCTGTTCTTTAAGCAATTTTGTAATGTCACGTTTTAATTTAATTTCTCCACAACTTGACATTTCAAATATTTGATAACAATATCTACATAATCAGTTTATAATTCAAGATTCTTTATTGTCACCGTTCCTTGGTATTTGCAAAATAAATATGCTAAATACAAAATGTTTCTCACTAGTGCAATAAAAAAAAAAGTTTTTGATAAATAAATAAATAGAATAGGATTAGTGACATAAGATCACGAAATACCATAAATAAAATCCGCACTGAAACTCTTTTAAAAACAAACAAACAAACAACAAAACAAAATAAAACACTTAGGCATAAATTGGGCTATCAGTATAGTAGTACAGTCATAAACAAACAACCCTTTCTTTCACCTCTGACAGATTACTTGAGCTTGTCTTATTTTGAAAAGCCAAAAGTTGTGTTTGACTCAGTTTCATTCACTGTCCGTAAACATTTAACTGCACCCTAGATGCGTCATAAATACACCCAAGCACACAACTGAAGACACACCTCCAGAAGAAAGACAGAGAGGACAGGCTGCCAGACAGGATCTGGACAGATACAGCATAATGAGACAAGATGAGTTTTCACAACATATTCTGCCTTGTTTTTAGTGCATAGTCTACATAGTCTACAAACATTTTTAGAGCACAGAAACCTCTTTACTAATGAACTCAATGGATTGTTAACCTGCAGTGCCACGAGAGAGCAGAGTCACAGTCGCTGTGGTTACCTGGCACCAGGGAGTGGATGAGGGACAGATGTTTTGTATTAATGCCACAACTTAATGCCACAACTTGTATGAGTTATCATTTCAGTGGCGTAGCTATATTCAACCAACACTGTTGCTGTCGTGTTTTATTTCTTCTTGAACAACGTAAATATAGAAATCAAAGCTTTATTTTGCTTGTCAAAACTCCAAAGCACGTGTCAAATACAGAAAGTCAGGATTATTTATCAAACCACTTTGAATTCATTATGTCTAACTGTGTTTGCTCATGTGGTTTGAGAGGTAAACCAAGCAAACATGTCGTAGGATCACAGGGTGATAGAAGAATGCTGCCATACCTGAAAAACAAGTGTCTGAAATCAAAGCGAAGGAACCTCTTGGAATAGCTTTGAGAACAAATGTGCGTCATTTGTCTTGTCATGTCATCCCCATCATATACAATACAGTCTGTTTTTACGAGAAGATAATCTTGAGAGGTGGGGCACTGGTAACTAGTGACAGCTTATTGTACCTGCTCGGTGTCATGTTGTGTCGCCTCTCCCCCTCAGTACTGGTTTCCCCAGTGATTGGTGCTCAGCCCTCTGCTGTACTTCACCCATGATTTTGAAGCTACCTCAAACTCCAATATCATGATAGAGCCGACAGGAGGGAGGGCTCCCTCCTGGAGGACTGGTGCCAGGAGAACCACCTCCGATAGTGGACTTCAGGAGGAAGCAGCAGAGTGACTTCCATCCACTTCCCATCAGTGGCTCTGAGGTGGAAGGAGTGGACATATTCAAATACCTGGGAGAGACCATCTCAGCACATCAACACCACGGTGAAGAAGGCCAAACTGTGTCTGTACCTCCTCAGACAACTGAGAGACTTTGAGTTCTACCTCAAGGTGCTCAAGAACTCCTGCAGCATCTTGTGTCAGGGGCCCTCACCACCTGGCTGGGGAACTGCACAAAGCAAGACCTCTGAGTCCTTAAAAGGGTGTTCCATTTACTGAGCAGATCATCAGAACCACCCTCCCCAGCCTGGAAGACATCTATACTAACTATTGAAGGTCAAGGACTAAGAAGATCCTGAAACAGCTCAGGACTCAGGACTCCCAGACTGAGAGGTTGAAGAAAAGGTTTTCATCTAAGCCATTTGCCGACTCAACTCTTAGTCTTAAAAGTTGGTTACCTCACACAGTTGGACTGTTTTTCACAAACAGTTAAAAAAAAACAAAAAACTCTTTAACATTTTGTAGATTGATATAATACTTTTTCAAGTGGTATTGTTTTTGCTTCTATTCTTTTTTGTTAATGGCTGCAGGTGCACAAATACTTTTCACAGTACATTGTACTATGTGAAATTGTACATGTGACAAATCTTATCTAAGTAACCACAGAAGGAAAGTTGTTTACGTGTGACAGCAGCTGACTGAGCTTCTCAAAGCTCACTAGCAGCTAAAATGGATGGACTTGGAGAGCTGATGAGGTCACAGTCATCGGAAGGGCAGTAATATGTGTTTTGCAGAAACGTGGCTGCAGAACATTACATGCAGACGGCAACATTTCTGTTTATGGACAGCAGACAGAGAAGCAAAAGTAAAGGAGGAGGGACCCAAGCAATACGTTTATGACTGTCTCTGGACTGTCTCTCTGCTACACTTTTTTTTTCCTTTATTTTTTGCTGATACGGGGAAGTTGTTTTTACAATGCTGTCCAAGATTTACTTAAGAGTCTTACTCGGTTAGACTTTTGTTTTCTCATCCTGTCATTTTGCCTCTGTTATGACGTTTACCGTGTTTTGTGTTTGACACTGTGTCATGATCCAGTACTCAGCTATAACAAGACAGGACACTGCCGGGGTTCCAGAGTTGCTTTTGGTGGTTTTTGCCAATAGTTGGGGCGGGAGACCACAAGAACTTGATGGGGGAAAAAAAAACATCTTTGTACTGCTTTGTGCAGCAGTAATCTACAAAAATAGATTGCTTTCTTTTTTTTTCTTCATTTCAAACCTTTTTGTTGTTGTTCGGCCAACATAGGAGCCATTTTCCTTCCAGTGGTTGGGATATGCCAACATCGTAGAATAACAAACCTCCACATGAAGGCAACCACATGGGATGTCTTTCAAAGCATCCATTGGTGCATGCAAGCACATGTAAAAACAGTCAATTTTTCCTTAAGAAAGGCCTCGTCGATTGCAAACAAGCCTTGGCTTGCAACCATCCAAAACATGTAGGCCAAGGCTCTCTTCTTTTAAGCCAAGTCTACCTTGATGTTATCGTAGATTGCCATCTCTGTAGTGCAGCATGTCAGATAAACTGCTTGGACTCCTACTACAGCTGGTTACACTGAAGTAAAAATGAGTCATTGATTTGCATTGATTTTTAGTCTGATTACTGATGTTGGTACAATCTGCTCCATACAGACACACACACTGGGAAATCTGTGTTGTACCAGAGTTTGAGAACTTAACATGAGTGTTTTTTTTTCACTTAGTTGGTATCATTGCATACTTGTGGCTAGTAAAGTTATATCCTGACACACAAAGTATGGACTGTTTGACATGAAAATAACTACATATCACTGCTATTTTTTCTTTTTCTTTTATGTTGGCTGTTGGATTTTTGTAACTGAAAGGTCATAGTGTGTGAAGGTCGATGGTGTTTTATGAAATGTTCTTTTATTGGTCATAGGAGCACTTCAAGGTTGTGTTTTAATGCCAGTTTTATTTGTTTCATATACAAATACTTGCTGGAGTCATCTTCCGGGACACCATGTGATCAAGTTTGCTGATGACTCTGTTATTCTGTCACAAGTGAACCAGGACAGTCCACCATGGTGCAGTGCTGACAGAATTTCTACATTGGCACAAAATCAGTTTGAAATTGGAAATTTTCAAAATCAGATTGTAGGTTTTGGGAAGAATCCTGCATCCATCTCTCCAGTTGTTATGGATGATCAGCCATTTGAAGCTGTCAGTCTGTATAAACATTCAGGAACTTTAATTGACAGCAAGTTGACCTTTGAGCCACAGACAGTACATCAGGATCTGTATTTTTCCTGTAAGCTTTGTAATTTTAAGGCTTACAAAACGATTTATTAAAATGTTTTACTTTTGTTTCATTGATTAGGTGCTCACTATTTTGGGATGGTTTAATTAGCTTAAAAAATAAAAGGGTAGGGTTGCAGGTGTGACACTGAACAATCTGAGTAACCTGTACAAAATGAAAAAACTTGAAGAGACGCTGTTCTATCACGACTGATCCAAGCCATCCACTTTTTGAAGTTTGTGCTGCCTCCTTCTGACTGCAGAAATAATGTATCAAGATGTAGGACCACCAGGTTCACAAACTCCCTTGTACCTGTTACTGCCAGGCTCCCTAATTGTTCAACGTCAGTGTTTGTTTGTTTTTTTAACTCCCTTTTTACTAATTGGTTCTGTATGGATGATGTATGTTGTTTTGATCATATTGTGTTTTACTTTTCACTGTTGGGTGTAAAAAAAAAAAAATTGCCCTGGTGGGGGATAACAAAGTTAATCTTGATCTTGATCATAGCTTCAACATTCCAAATGATTTTGAGTTTTTTTTCTGAACTGGGAAGACTCTTGATGTTTGTTTGTAACCTTGGATATTCATAAAAAAAAGAAAAGAAAAGAAACCAAAGGGGGGAAAAGGCCTGATGTCTCAGCCTTGGCATTGTGCCTCTTGGAAACCTTGCTTTTCCTCTGCTCTCCCACACATTCCCAACCTTATCACCACCCTCCTTCAGCTAGAGGGTGCGGGGGGAAAATAAAATAAAAATAAAATGATAAGGCTGAAAGTGAGTTATTTTGCAAGTTGTAGCCTCCATGCTGTATTTTCATGCTAAAGTCAATCAGGTTCACGTCAGAGGATACAAGTCCAGTAAAAACAAAGTATCAATGTAAAAATCTTCACAACAGGCTATTTCCATTGAGAGAGGTAAGGAAAACTTTTCTCAGCAACAGCGAAAACCCTGGGCCTTCCTAAAAGCTGACCTACACAGGGATACTTTCAGGCAAAGGAAAAAAAGAAGCAAAAGACGCAGGTGTTAAATGTTGCTGTGGGCGTTTTTATCGAGGACATGGTCGTCTGGCAGTCATTCGTGGCCTTCGCAGTGTTTACTTTTGCTTTAACAAATTTCAGGCCTCTTGGAGGATGAACTAAAAAAGGGAATGACCTAAGAAGCAGTGTAGTACTTGAGCTAATACCGTTATGAATATTTACAGCACATGGGGTCACTCCAGAATTGTTCACCTTTAAATCTCATGAACAATCAAGTCAGTGATGCCATTGCTCCACTTTCACTCCCTTTAAAGCAGAGTACAGTAAAACGGCTGTAAGAATAGAGTCCTCTCAGACTGTCCTCCCTCTTGGGAGCTTCAGACATTTTTCATTGTAATAATTTACTAATTACTTTCTTTTCCATACTCAGTAATTTTTCTGATGTGGTTATCACTAAGGTACATGAATGTCTTAGAAATCATAATGTTTGTTTTTTAATGCATCTTGTTCTTATAAATCTACAGCACATGAGAAATAACACAAGAAAGGCATCAGATAACTGAAAACTGGCTTAAAGTAATTTTAGGAAAAAGCTAACACTTGGACTGTGAATGGTCAGGAGATGCACGGGAGGCGTGACCGAATCGATGAAGGTGGTGGGGATTTTGATGGAGATCTAGGGTGGATTACTGTGAAAGAAAGAAAATAGACTAAAACGCAAGAAAAACAATAACTGTAATGACAGCTCGCATCCGGCTGTGTGTCGGGACGCGAGTTACAAAGTGATCGTTGAAACTGCAACAAGAGGAGAAATTGTTTGGTGAGCGGAACCCAGTTTGGTTAATCGAGGCAATGCATGAGATGGTGGGCGAGGTGAAAGGTCCAAAAAGTGCTTTAAATTTGATCTCTGTTGATTCTTTGCAGAGGCAGAACTCAACAAAGTCAAGGGTATGCGGATCAACAAGTTGGGAGACAAGAATGGTCACAACAACGAGGGATAGGACAATGATTTGTTGGGTAATAACATGAATACCCACGAGCTTGGAAGCAGAACAGATCAAGGAAGGTATAAAAGCAGCTAAAGTACACAAAACATTTGAAGACAACTCGAGATGGTGAAAAATGTGAGTTGTCAGTCGTGCTGTGTTTCGCTGAAGAACAACTGCCGTCCAAAGTGTATACTGGATACATGAGTTATGAAGTCAGGCTGTATTTCCTCCCCACTATTAAGATGCTTCAAGCGTCAAAAATTTGGACTTGCAGCAGCGGTATGTAAGGGGAAGCAACGACGTGGGAGATGTGCTGGGGAACATCACTACGGGAAATGCGAAACGGGAGCTAAACTTGAATGCTACAGCTGTGGAGGAGAGCAAGACTCTGCTTTCTGAGGGTGTGAGGCCAGCAAGGAAGCTGTGGAAGTCCAAAAAGTAAAAACAACTCGAGGACTCACATATGCCAGAGCAGCGAAAAAAAAAAGTAAGAACACAGCGAGGTAAAACTGCGAGTCAGTTAACTGGTTAAGAAAGCAACAGAAGGCATCATTGGGAGGGATGCAGTAAAGTTAAGGAACACTCTGATTGTGGAGAAAAAGGAATTCCTTTTATTTATTTATGGTAGAGGTTATTAATTGCTCTGCGCAGACAGAGAGCAAGACAAAAAAGATCATAATTGTGAATTCTGTAGGGAAATATGTCGGAATTAAGGGATGTTGAGGAAATGCTAAAAGCGGAGATGGCTAGCTCCCAATCACCTCCATGGAGTGGTTCCTTTATATGGTCCTAATCATACTGCATTGGAATGCAAGGAGCCTACCAGCAAATGGGTTAAAAAGTCTATGACAAGTTCACAAGATAAGGCAAGGCAAGTTTATTTCTAGAGCACAATTCATACACAAGGTAATTCAAAGTGCTTTACATCTACATAAAATCACAAGAAGCCATAAAACTTATTCTTCTATAAAAATAAGTGTATCAGTTGCTTGTGTGTTGTGAAAGTTCACTCATAAATCTGCAGTCAAATACAGCAAGTAAGAAACCAAACAAAAATAATGTCAGTAACCTACCGTCTGTTTCATCTGAGCGCTGATTAAAATTATCAGTTTCTGCTTTAAAGGCATGTTGGGAGTTGATGCTGTCCTGAATAGATATTTCCCACTCCTTTTCATTATTCTTTATTATTACGCTCATCAAGTCGTGTGTGACTTTAGCCGTTGTCATGGAGTCATTGTAGAAGAATGCTGTAATATCTCGAAAAGTCCCTGCTTCCATGAAGTTGGGGATGTTTGGATATCCAAAAGAAAGTGTTTGGTCAAGATGCGTATTGTACTTCACTGGAAGAAAAAAATAGTTTTATTCACTTAAATTTGTAGTAAAAAAGGAAGCACATTAGACATCGTTCAGTAGCTTGCACTTGGAGCCTTATCTGGTGTTATAGACATGTTCCTCAATAGCTGTGAAAAAAAAAGATTTATAAAATGTAGCACTTCACTTAGTAGTTTTATGGATAGCTGAGCAATAACAACAGTGAACATAGCCGTCTTTTTAAAAGACCGAATAACACAAATGTTGGTCAGTGTTAAATATTATCGAAGCGCCATCTTCAGCCTTAAAGATGAAAGATAAAGGTGAAATCAAGATCCTCTTAAAGCACAAATTCCTAGAGTTCAAACTTCTAAACACATATCGCCAGATAACCCTTAGTACAAAGTGAACATAATAAGGAATTCTTTTGAACTTTCTGAAATTAAATCTCCTTTTTGAGCTCCAAAGACCAACCAAGTTTCCCATGAAGCCTTAGTTCTTTCTAGCTACATCACCTGGACCTGATGAGCAGAAAGTCAACTCATGAACAGATACATTGCAGCCCGGCTGCTCTAGAAGATCAAAGTTTAAGAAAAAAAAAAGTAGTTGGTACACATGAATTAGTTGAATCATCTTACCTGGAGATCCAACATGACAGAAGAAGAGCAACATCAATGTTTTCGTCATATTAAAATGGCTGGAGAGAAGCTGAACAACTGAGCTGAAGTGACACATGATTGTTAAATGCAAAGATGTGTTTCCTGGTCTGGAGTTTGTAAGTACTGGAGGCGTGTTCAGATCTGGCCAACACCCAATAGGGAAACAAACATTTACCTTTGAGATTTCTTTTTTCATTTTGTTTCAAATTATTTTGATCCAACAGTTACAATAAAAAAATAATATTCTTCTTAGGAGTCTTTATTGTCTTCAACAGAAACCCAGTGCACTTATCTATGTGATGGTGTGTTTATGTGTTTTGTGTAGTTTGAACTCCTGTTGTGTTCTGCTAAAGCACCTTGTCTCTGCTAAGGTTTTATAACATAAAAGTTCATGAAACTCAGAATCTGTCATGTTTCAGATAATTCTGTTCTTCACCCCAAAAAACTGTGAACCGTTACTCAATTTAAAAATAACTTCTGCATTACAGAAACAACACATTAAGTATTTCAAAAAGCCTGCATAATAGATTTGATGTTAATTGCACTGTAGCAACATAAAAAAAATTGTTTTGGTTCAGTTCTGTTTAGATTTCTCATGAAGTAATCTAGGTCAGCTGAACAGACCAAGGCAAGCAAGTGAACCTGAAAGATCAAGTCAAAATCAGATTTCTGTATTTGTGTCATTTTATCTCTTTATTAAAATGGGGAAAAAAGAAAAGAAAAAAGTTTAGCGTCACTTCATTTTCAAATTCATTAGATCATACTGCTTGTTGCTTCAGTCGAAGGTCAGATGGGAGCAAGTGCAAACTGAACTTACCTAATGTATTCATAAAGTAAACTTGAACCTCACCATCACCAGTGGTAACTGGAGGACGACCAGCTGGATGGCCTGTAGCTCATGGACAGCTTGCTCTGGCAGCAGCCATCTTCTCCAGCTGACCCACCTTTAGCCCTAGACCAGTCCAGGACTCGTCCAGGTTCACCAACCACATAACATAGCTAACAGCTAACAGCTAGCTAACCACGCTCTGCTGCAGCCTACTTATTCCGGGTGTCATTTTAGTTGCTCCCATTTTTCATGATCTGAACTCAAATATCTAAAACATTTTCTATATACACAAAAGACCTATTTTTCTCAAATATTGTTCACAAATCTGTCTAAATCTGTGTTGGTGAGCCCACCCAACACACACACACTCTGAAAGGACAGACGGACACAATCCATCAGGAAGCGGAGGCTGCACATTGATCCTGTTTTTCCTTTTTTGGAGTCAAATGGATCATGTGCATAATTAACTGCAAAAAGAGCAAATGCACTTCTGGCCTGTCTAGCCTCTACCTGGTCTTTTGTCTAAACTTAACCAACTCCTGTCTTCATTGCCTAAACCCAACAAAAGAGCACCGAGCAAAGTCTGCTGTCCTCAGGAGCGGCGGCAGCAGCAGACTCGCACTCGTCTGGGCTCAAGCCAGGTTCAGCTGCGCTCGAGCACAGCAAGGAGAGAAAAAAAAGTGTATTTTGTTTACTCTGGAGAAAGCAGGTGGGACAGGTCTGTCCAGACAGCTGCGGGGACGTCTAGCTGACGTTAGATGATAGTGTTTTCGTTTTGTTTCAACAAAACTATATCATGACACATGTGCAAACTGGTGAGTATGTTAGTTCCTTACCTCTCAATAAGTCCTCACCACACACACAGAAGCTCTTCTTCCTCACCGCAAAACCAAAACACGTCCAGTCCCGGTACACATGACGCGCTGCTGCTGCCTGCCTGCAGCCTGACGTGTAAAGGGGATTACAAGACCTCATATGAAGAAACGCAACTCCTTTTTTTCTTTTAGGAACACAACTCCTGATTGTCAGCTGTAACGATTAATATAATTTGTGATCTTTCTATGAATTAGAATTTCTTTTTGTAAAATGTATATTTTTATTCAAAAAGTCTTGGGAAATAGTAACCGAGGTATTAACCTCAGTTACTATTTCCCAAGACTACTAAGAGTACCTCGTAGCTAGTTACGGCCATGGTCACTGTCCATTTGGAACACCTATTTCCACCGAAGCCTTCACTTCTTGGCTGATGTCTTTAGATGTCGCTTCAATATTTCTATGTGTCATAAGTGAAAGAAACAAAACTAAAATAAAACTAAGGAGCGACAACCCCACCCTGGGAACCTCACCAAGAGAATATTTTTCTCTTTTTAAACACAAGATGCACAGTTCAATTTGCTCAAGACCATGAGATGTGGTTCCAAGGTTAAAAATACATAATTTATTAAATAATCATATTCATTAAAATGTTGAATACTAAAAACTCATTCACACAGGGAGGGGAAAAAAACTAATTAAGGCTGAGGACTGGTGGATGGACCCAGGCGAATGCAAGTAGAGAGATCCACCTAAATAAGAAACCACTAAAATCACTCATTATGTGGCAGACACACACAGTGAAGTAACCCACAAATTCCACGGACACAGCAAGGCACAACAGGAGGATCCCACCACCAAGTCACCAGTACCGCCACCATCAGCCTCTAGCAACTAAAAAAGGAAAGAAATAAAATTTACCAGGGTTACAACAACAGAAGAAAACAAAATTTAATTCAGATTGCAAAACCAAATACCTCAACTAAAATAACAATAAATTTCATAAAACAAATCATATGTTGACACTTATTCATCCAGTATGGGGTACAGCCCAATTAAAACTTATGTCCACGTGGCAAAACAGCTGTAAGGCTGCAATGTGAGGCTGGAAAGGCTGGAAAGGTCTGCAACAGTGAGGGTTAGCAGCAGCGTGATGCTGCAAAGGCCAGGCAGGGGTGAGCAGATCCACAGCCAAGCAGATACACACCAGAGTCAATGGAGACAAAACAGCATCAGCGAGGATGGCTACTGCAACACCCGAGCATGAAAAACGATTAGCCTTCCCACTTATGACAGAAATTGTGGTTGCATGTTACAATATATAAACCTACCTTTTAGTAGCTAGGGACAGACACCAGCTAGACGTGCGACGCCACCCAGCATTACCTGTGACCACACTAGCATTCGCCACCTACTAGCGTCAACCATGATACGGAAAAAGAGCTTACCACAACAGCATGCACAGGGGGCATAGAGCAGTACACAAGTCGCCCTACACACAAACACAAATGTATTTAATGCACTGACCAATGTTAGGGTGAAATTCTTTTGCTTTTTATGCTCAAAATGTCAAGTGACGTTTCTGGACTGTACGAGAGCATAGACATAATGGACGAGAGCACATGTGTATAAGGCCGCAGTTTTACGCACGTGTATGACTACAAGCACACTCGTGTGTAACATTGTGTGATACATGCATAGGTAGAAAATCACACAAGGTGTGCTTTTGAGCTATTTCTGTTGTAACAGTGCTTTATAGCAGCCCCATGACATTCCTTGAGTTCATTTTTCTCTAACTTGCTCACACTGATGATAAATCAAGGATAAAGATAATTTAAAGATATTTTAATCTTAATTTGATTTTTTAACTACACATTTTTAGCATTCATCTTTACTTTGAATGACAATGGGTTGCCCGTCGTTCTCTCCCTATCACATCATGACCTTAAAGAGAAGCGATGAGCTGATCCAGTAATTAGAGAGGTCATCCACCAGTTGGAATCTGGAGAGAGAGTCCTTCCAACAGTGAGACATGAGCCTCCACATATAGCTCTTTAATTAAGGTGTTTCTATTGTATAGTATGCATCAGGAGTTGCATGGTTTTGAGAGGGGAAGGTGTAACCGTGGTAGGAAAATCATACTCTCTCCCCCTAGTATGCACCTCATGCATTTCCTCTTGGATTATTTATTCTCGCGAGTCTACGTTATTTAGACACATGACCACAATGAACTAATCAGAGGCTATATTACCTGACAAGCAAACAACATTGGTCCCACCACAGGGAAGTATAGGGAGACGTTGCTGCAGATAGGCTTTCAAAGTGAGTCGTCACTCTATTTTAGTTAAGCAGTGCTTAAAACTGAATGTGCTGAATGTTTGTTGATTGTAAGAGCCAACTAGCCCTGCTAGCTTAGTTTGCTCTATTGAATAATATGGGCAGAATAGCATGTGGCAACTTTTTGCCATTTCTTTGTTTCGTCTACATGAAATGATTGTTATTTTGATTATTAAGCACTTTTGTACTGTTAATCTGATTTAAATAATATAGTGCAATATTATTTAAATGACTGAAATATATTTGTATGTTACATATTGATGTATATTGATTATTTTAGTGATTTCTAGATAATGTATTCAATACAGTTAGTATTATTTATTTGAATTTTGATGTGTGCACACTGATGTATATGGATTTATTGAATGATGGCCCAGTGTCCTATATAGACCAGGTCTTAAACTGATGATGGCGAGCTACAGAAACAGGCCCAGAACCTAGATCAAAGAATCACCTTACCTCTAAAGATTCAGACCATCCATTCTCAGTCTGGAGGAATTCATCTGCTCTGTCTGGGCTGGTAGGAGGCTTCTGCAGCCAGTTCAAACTGTATTTTGTGCCCTTGTTTTTGTACCGTTTCGAACCTTTAAATTCCTGTTCCACGGCATAGCCCAAAATCTAAATGGTATCGGCCCTTTGTTTGACACGAACTATTGAACTTTAGCCTTCAAGGCTTACAATAATTTGGGGCTGTGTTGAACAATAAAACCTTGGATGCGGGAGACATTGTGGTTAATTAGCACAACAAAAGAAAAGGATAACAAACTCGATTGCTTGCTGTTTGTATTGTTGTTCCATATTTCACTGTATATATTTATGAAAGGGAGGGGTTTGTATATTTAATATTATTGGTGCTTGTTGCACAAATTTAATATATGGTGACGATTGCATATAAATTCAGTCTCTGTGAATCTGTCTTCATTCTTAACCCCCCTTTGAGTTTTGTCTTACCTATATTTTTCTGATAGCTAGTCCAGTTGATATGAAGACTTGATTTGAGGTTATTATTAACACTCTCATTAAATAAAACATATATTTGCTACACTTGCCCCATGACTATGTCATCACCACCACAAGATCACCAACGGCAACCAATGACTGTTCCTCATGCCCATCCAAATGCCCAGTCGGCCTGGGATCCAAGTCCAGCACACGAACCACATGTCTAGAGATGCTCAGAGTCCAGCTGCAATTTTCACCCAGATCCCAGAGGCTGTAGGAGCAGGTCAACAAGTTGCCCTACTACAAGCTGCTGCTCTTGTGACAACCTGAAAGGCATACAGAAGAAAGCTGGAACATACCAGCAGACTGAATGTAAAACGGGAGAGGTAAAAGAGCACTAGGGTTATGACTAGAGTTGAGCCGGATACTCATCTGAAACAAGTATCCAGTACAGATAAAGCACTATTTCTGAACATGAGTATTATACGCGTAATATGAGTCAATATCTGTGCTCGGACTAATGAAAATCCTCACACAGCGTCACAGCCCCATCCTGCTCAGCCCCACTGCTCTGCTCACTCACACAGAGAACAGCTCGCTGTCTGTCACTCAGTCGCTCAAGTTTGCAGGTCTTTTCCATGAATGTTTCGGGTTTCT
The DNA here is from genome assembly GCA_037176975.1 of Arrhamphus sclerolepis. Lineage (NCBI taxonomy): Eukaryota > Metazoa > Chordata > Actinopteri > Beloniformes > Hemiramphidae > Arrhamphus > Arrhamphus sclerolepis. The sequence continues at coordinate 1,520 of JBAMYA010051938.1, read as the reverse complement.
TTAGCTTCAAGTTTGTTTTTATTTCAGTTTCTACTTACTTATAACCAGTAGAGTTTTGGCAAATGTGGGTCCGTTCAGATGTGGTGCTTGGTAGAAAGTGACACGTGTTGTGTCTGAGATTTTTTTTTTCTTGCCTGCCTTCTGTGTTTTTTGTTTTTTGTAAACTGTCAATTGGCTCTAACCAGTTTTATTTTACTTCCCGCATTGAGTGTCTGACACATTCTAGGTAGTAGTGGTATAAATAATATTACAAATTAAGCTACACACACACCTGGTGTGGAAAAAAAGAAAGAAAAAAAGAAAAAAAGAACCAAAAAAATAAAATAAATTACACTGATCATAAACAATTAAAGTTAAAAAAAGTTATGTTGAGTATGAAAACTCTTGTTAATTACATTTCATTTCATAATTTCAACCGCGTGTATTCATTGTTGAAAAATTTGTTCTGTAAATAGTTTGTTTGATATCATGATTAAAACCATTGATCTGAAGCTCAATGCTGATGCTATCCTGTAAATACTTTTCTAATTAGAAATAAATATAACAATTTATGATCAACCCATATCAATTACATGCTTAAAATAACATACTGGTTAAAGCCCTGCCTGTTTCAAGACAACCAGACCCACCTCCAGGTTAAAACCTGCCCACTTTCGGTTTAGGCCATGCCCACAGATACGATACAAATAATTCATATGGATAACAGATAAGGATAATGCTGTACTTGCTCATCCTAGCTATGACATCAAATAATGATGCCATTTTTACGAGTTATTTTTACTAGCTATCAAAATAGAAGCTGCATTGGACATCAAACACCATTTTAGCTTGGTTTACCACCCTCAATCACAAGGTTTAGTGAAACATGTGAACTAGATTCTGACAAACTGAAAAAATAAACTGATGTAACTTGTGTTAGGATTTGATCAAATGGTTTAAATGTAAAGATTACACATTTCTTGATGTTCTCAGGCTTGCAAACTTTGCTTTTTTCCCCCTCCAACTGTAATGATGGTCATTATGGCCAAGCAGTTCATTTTTAGTTTCATCAGACCACAGGTCTGATCTTTGTCTCTGTGTGTATTTGCAAACTGCTTTAACATCCACACTTGTGCCTCCAATTAACTCAGTTGTTGTCAGTTAACCTATAAGAAGCTTCCAAAGCCATTGCATCATTATCTGGGCTTTCCCAAACTCTGCAAAGGCAAAGTAATCTTAATCTTAGAAGATGTAAACTTCTGACTTTAAAGAAAAATCATCGCTCTCATTATTCTGATGACAGTCAGAAAAAAAAGTGTGTGTATGTATGTATGTATGTATGTATTGTGACATCACGAGAGGCTGTGTTGTGGAGGGGTGCTATATCCCCTTGAAGTGGCTCCAACCGCTCCCCTGCACAGCTCCATCTGCTGGTGAAACCAGGAGCTCCACCTCCCAGCTCAAGCCACATACTCAGCTGTAGCCAATCAAGGGGGCACAGCTGAAGCTCATGGCTGGGTGAGTGGTTGAGCTTAAGAGGA